>UELX01005089.1:0-15043 GCA_900480035.1 Eupelmus urozonus | reverse complement strand
GTAGGGAACGAACGTAGCACTTCTTTCCCGGCTCGGCGGGGATAAAGTACGCACTTTCCGCTAGGGGATGTCAAAAAAGTAATTTTTCGCCGATGAGTTTTTCGTCTTTTAGCTCAAATACGAAATTTTTACTCATAAAAAACGTATTTTTAACGCATTTATTACGTTATTTATATACGTAAAATTTACGTAAATTTTGACGATTCACGAAGTACGAACAATTTCTAACTGTGTAGTGAAAAGTATATCATATGGAATGCACATTTGTCACTATGGGTAAATAATCACAAGCATAAAATGATAAATTTAATCTTGTGACAGAGATTGTAATAGTGTAAATTCAAAAATTTAATCTTTTCAGAAAATCGCATGCTTTACAAAGATTAAAAGGTTTAATTTGACCTTTATAAAAAGTTTTATTAAAATCACAAAATTAAACGTTTTCGAATACCGGCCGAATTCTTACAGGTTACAGTAAGTAATGTGATTAATGAAGTTAATTTACATAAAGTTTAAAAGCTATATTTTAATTTTTGTAAAAGTCTAATCCTACATTTGAAACTTTTATTAAGGTTAGGTTTTAAACTTTTTATTTTCAGATTTTGCATTTTTAAGTTTAGAGTGTACATAGATATTTTTATAATCAAATTGCTTAAAATTATGATCTAAAATCAAGTATTTACAAAAAAAGGATAATATTACATGTAAATGAATAATGTAACTTATCAGAGGCGAATTAATTGCTAACAGCAACAGCTATATTAATTATCGAAGATCGAAACTGCGAAGGGTCAAATAAAAAAAGCGAGTCAGTAAACCTTGCGCGCGAGGTAGGTACGGCGGCGTTCCCATCCGCTAAATAGCAATATATTCCCTCGTGTCTTATACCGTGATTAAGCCAGGGGGGCTATCATGCTGGATTTTTCGTATTTCCCGAGAGTGACGCGCCGTCTGTATCGAATGCGTAGGTGGGCTCGGCAAGGCTTGACAGTAAGTCGAGAAATAAAAGGTGGCACGGCCGGCAAAGCCCCCGGGGATACCGAGGGATAATAAAGCCCGCTAAAGAAGAAGCCAGCGTCGTCGAGGACGCTTGTCACGCAGCCTGGACTGGACTCACTTTCTACGTCTCTCTGCTCCCCCGTGGCAGGCGACGACAGTATGTGTGTACGTGAACCTGGCGTCCCGGCAATAATATTATTTCGGCTTTCCCTGCTCTCTCTCTCGCTCTCTGGCCGTTTGCGCGCCCGAGCCCGGGGATATACGTAGAATTCATTGCCGATGGCTCTTTGAGCAGTCGCTCAAGCGGCTTTGCGAATCTTAATGAAGCAAGTTCTAGGCCGCTCGGAGGATTTGCGAGTTTTTTCGGCTTTAATCTCACTAGAATTTTTCCCCGGCTAGCTGGTAAAAATGTTCAGCTCTATATTTTCAAACTATGATTAAAAGATGAGTAATAATTTTATCCGCGCAGGCTATACTCCAAATAATCTACTCTCTAGCTCTCTCAACTCGAACGCAAGTTCTCGTTATCTCAGCAGTCGGTCCGATCGCAATAGCCCCTCTCCAGTTACTGGAGCTGAATGTCGGAGGAAAAAAATTCGCGTGCACAACTGCAGGCGGTCCACTGCGCGCGTTTCAATCCGTCGGTAATAACTCTGGGACCCCTTAACTTTTCTCTCGCTTCTCCCAGGGTGCGCGCCGTGCTGAGGCAGTGAGAAGGAAACGAAGCCGGGGTCATAAATTCCGGTAATGCGCGCGCGCAGGACGTACGGCCCTGCGTTGGGATTCGCGCGCGCGCGAACCACCGAGCGATCCCCGGAAAAACTGGCCTCACCGATCATTTCGCCGCCAGCGCCGCTCTGGCAAGTAGATTTTCGCCAGTATTAAGAAAGAGAGCGGCAGTTACTCTCGGTTATGTCACTTCGCGCTGGCACAAGCTTGCTATATAACCACGAGGCCCCCGCATCATCAGGCCGAGCGTTCTTCTTATTGTTGTATATTGGATGCTTATGTGTACGCGCCTGGATGATAGATATTTCGCAGAGGAGCCTTTTCGCCCGAATTTTTCGACTTTGGAACTCGCTGGCTTATTATTGCGATTCATGGGCTTTTGCAACAACGATTTATGTCTATCGTAGACACTTTTGTTCGATAAAATTCATATACCGCTAATTTTCTGACTAAATGTGCATTTCACTGATAAATATAAACTTACATGAACTATATATGAATATGCATGAGCTCAATGAATTTTAGTATTCTATTAAAATCCATAATATATAGATGATTGTTATACTTGGAAAAAATATAATTATATTTTAAGATGAACTACGATGGTCTGACAGTATATAATTTTCTGACCGAAAGGAGCTTACTTTGAAATACATAACTTTCGGTAAACTATAGTTGAAGACTGAATAGCAGTAGGTATGTAATTTGAACCACAAGTAAATAGACAGTTGATGATATAGCGACCTAACAACTAAGTTGTCAGGTCGTTATATACATATATTCAAAGATAAGTTGAAAGTTTATAGTTAGTAATGTTTTAATAGTTAACAAATATTGTTTATTTAATAATAACTATAAGTATATATGAAATATACTACAGTATAAATGAATAACAAATTTTTATTTAAAAAATGAAGTGTTATATATAGAAGAATACCTTATTACTGATTTAAATGTATTACTGCATTAGGCCCTAATGAATGGACTAGTTTGATTAACTTTACTAATAAATTTACAATTTTAATGAGCCTCCAAACTTAGCCGATCAATAATCGTTTAAAAATCCTGCCGCGTTCATTCATTGTTCGCTAAAAGTGCATCATCCAAAAGAATTATTTTCAAAAGCGGAACGTTAAAAAAAAGTAAACAAAAACAAATAAAAGGCAGCCACTAATCAACACTATCTAAAAGGGAAAAAAAGAGCGCGATCACACGTAGGTCTTTGATAAAAAAGGGTCGCAGTAGCAAAGCAGAGGTGAGGCGGGCGCGAGCGACCCTTTGACGGTCATAGCTCCAGCAGCAGAAGGGGGAAATTAATTTACCGCCTCTCGTGCGGAAACGAAATTCTCTCTCACTCTATCCCCTTCCTCGATGTGCGGTGATTGCACGTAATTGAATTAACTCGAACGAGCCTATAGACCTCTAGCTCTCCTAGAGGCTTGCGCGTCGATGGCCGGATAAGGGGAATTTTCAGTCAGCGCTGCTTGGAAAATATGGGTATATTAGCGTTTGATGCTCACGCGCATGGGCCAACATTGACCTTCATTAGCCGCGATCTGGTTCTTTCTTTTTTCTCAGCATTGCTGCGCGAATAACGACGCAATTGCCGTTTGTATTAAAAGATACGGGACCGAGCGAGAGCTCGTTTATTTTTTTTTTCTTTTTTCTTTTTTCTTTTTTGCTGGCGTGCTCTGGTTGTTAATAGGGCTTTATGGGCGGGGTTATACGAGTATAATGTAGATTTTTGATTACGAGAATTTAGAAGTAATGCTTGACATTTTACTCATATTTATTCAAGAATATTTAAATTAAAAGTAGATTTTCGTAGCATCAAACAATTTTTTTGTTTTACTCAAAAACATTTCAAAATGTTTTGATGAATGAATTTTTTGCAAGTAAAGTAAGTGTTTCAACAAAAAAATTTACACAAATAGTAAAATAATTTTGAAATATTTTTTTTCAGGTATTTTATGTTTTACTTGCATTCCGAAGGCTTTATTTCCACAGAGATGAACGTTTGTTGTAGTAGAAAAATTTTTGAAAAATCATTTTTGAAATACGATAACATTTTAATTCAAATTTTTAGAATGTTTTTTTTAACTTTTAACCTTTAGCCTTTAACTTTTAACTTTTACCTTTTCTTTGTTATAACCGAAATAAACTATTTTGATAAAAATAACTATTTCATTAAGAGTTTTTTTTTTTAGATGGCTTGAAATATGAATCAAACGTAAGCTGAATCTATCACAAGGCAACCAGATCTGCGTCACACTTGTCGGCCAAACCAGAAGACACCAGGTCTCGGGTGAATCAAGCCTTCGGGACGCCCTTTAATAAATAACAGATATTACGCGCGTTCTAGTCGATATTAACTTGTCTTACATTTACAATTATATAATCTTGCATAAAAATAAGCATTTAATGTAAGTTTCTTTTCTAATTGTTTAGCAAAACAGACCTAATGGTCGAGGTTTAATTTATTTTATGTAAAAATTAAACACAATCAATATATTTCCTTTCTTTTTTATTACTTTTTTATTCAGTGCAATGTTTTCAAATACTTATATATTAAGTTCGGAATATTTTCAATTCATTTATAATAATCTTATAAGTTTTTGATTAAGTGATATTTAACTATAATCAAATAAAATTTTTTTAGAATATATTTTGTTTTAAAATAATTAAATCAAGTTTAAGAAACAAGTGCCAATAAATTAGTAACGGGTTTTTATAATTCATTTCGTGTAACCATTAATTTATTTGAATCTGCATAAAACGGGTAATGTAAACTGTTCCAGCCTTTTGAGGTTCTGCTTGTTTAGTTTGTCATTACTTTAATGTTCTTTCTAATACAAGGAAAACTTTATAACCATAATTTCGCGAGAAGAATTAAGTCCTAAAGCAAACACATAATAGTTTAACGGCACTGTTAACTCATGCCACTGTGTAGACACAGCGAGGGACAATTTCCTTAAAAGAAGACGAGTTGTAAAAAGTAGTGTGTGATCGTTACTTTGCGCCATAACGATAATAAACTCGATTCCAGGTAATCGCGCCGAGGGATATAGAGCGGGCAATCGCCGAGGTGATAACGGCAGGGCTGCTAGAAAATTCTCGGTGAACAAGAGAAAGAGAGAATTAAGTAAGCTTCGCGCACGTGTACAAATCCGATAAAAAAGCCCAAGATGATAGAACTACTCAATGACGTTGTTAACTAAATGGCACTGATAACGAACTCACGACCCTCTGTCAGCGAGAAAAGAGATTTTCAAAAACCGTCGAATCGAATGCAGATGACACAGGAGCCCAGAGAAAAACGGACGCGACCTGGAAAAAAGTCGTACGAAGGAGAGAGCTCTGAATTTGAATTAATGCGGGAATCATGCAAACTGCGTTGTCAGCTTAGCGCTTTACACGGAAAAGACTCATGAAATTTTTCAAAAATTTAGCGCATATATTCTCGTGTAACCTTATTACACAGAGGATTTTTTTCAAAGTACGCAGTTAAACTGCTAATTGCCTAAATGACATTTTTTTATGATTAATCATTGAAAAATATTTGAATACGTTTCAAATTATTAAAAAGTTAAAAAAATATATCATTTTAGATTTATCGTAATTTTTTTCCACAGATATGACTTTAAATTGTTAACCACAATTTATATTTATATCTGAACAAAACAATTGCGGATGTAAAACATAGAGTTGTACATGTGCGGCAAATAAAGTAATTCAATTATTTTTGTACAAGAAGGCAATGTAAAATTAGAATCTGGAAAATTTTCTGTTCTGTTAAATTCATACAAAATATTTTCACCGACATAGTACAATGACATTTATATTTTAAACAAATATTTAAGCAGAAAAATTCATTGTTTGAGTAATATTTATCACATCGCATAGTTACAAGTCAAACATTAAACAAAGAAATCCTTCGAAAGCTATGAACTGATATTTGCATTATTAATTTGAATATACGTAAGAATAAAAGAAAATTAGATTCAACGCTGAATGTAGACAACCGAGCGCGAGAATATTGTTTTTAATGCATGCGGTACATTGCGCCGAGCTCGTGCTTCTTTTTCTTTTTTATACATATATGCATTCGCGCTAAGAGGCTGATTAATAAAGGGTCGTCGCCGCGAGGCGAGTGCAAAAAAAGCGCTCTGGAAAAACGCAGTATACCTCGCACTTGGAAAGAACTTAGTAATGCTCTGATTAGCGGCTGACACGGTTTTTCCATTTCCACATACAGAGCCGTATACACACATGCAGGATGCGTCGTCCACTGCATCTGGTCAGCGAGTTCTCTTCATTCTCCTTTTTTTTAACTCTCTTTCCCTTTCTCTCATTCAGACGAGAGACTTTGCTTGTCGAGAGCATTATTCGCACCGAGTATTTTTGAGGGCGAATTTTTTTGCGGTTTTAACCAAATTACGTAGAACTGAGTGTGTATGCGCGTGTATAATGCTCGGAATTCGAAAGAATGAACTTATATGCGGAGCGCGAGAGCGTCGGGCTTATGCACGCTCCCACGCACTCTGGCCTGTCCAGACAGAATATTCTTTTCACTTTCTGTTGTAGGGAGAGAGAAAAGTTTGCCGTTGCGCTGTACAAGTAAGTATAATAAGTACATTTATGTGTCATCATTTTCATTGGAATAGAGAATTAATAGCAAACCGCAACTTTTAAACATATATTTTAATATACAAAGCAACTATTCATTCATTCATCTTAAACAATTTATGCTGAAAGGAAGAAAAACGAGAAACAATCTTCAACACTTTCAAACACATATAACTTCGAGCGGAATCACGACGCTCGGCTCTATCAACTTTCGACCCACTGGCCGCGAAAATTGAAAAGCTCCAGAAAAGTATTTAAAGCCCTCGTCAGACCTTCGCTACTTTCCGAGCAAAAAAAGCCCTGCTCGGAAAGTAGCCGGAAGAAAAAGGAAGAAGGCACGATCCCGGGGGCTACGCGTTATACAGGCATATAAGAAAAAAGAAAAACAAGATAATAATAAGCTTGGCGCGGGGCTGGCTCGCGCGCAATTGTGGACTTTCGCGGAACTTCTTCCTTCGCGTGTGCTTGGAGACAGGTGGCTTACGGGAAGGCACGAAGCTCTCGCGCGCAAAGTATATGCGCGAAGCAGACTTGAAAAGCTCCCCACCCCCAATCCCCAGCCATCCTCCCCGCGCTCTCGTGTAACGCGCGCCTGGCCTAGAGACGACGAGGGCGCCACCTGCCCCCGCCTTTTCTATGCTGAAACTTCGCTCGTATAAAGAGGCAAGCGACGGTATACACGTGGAGCTTGAGTCTTCTGCTTTGTATATACAGCCCACTCTCTGTCTCTCCGTGTGTGGAGGCTGAGGTAAGTTCGAGGGTTCCTGGCTGCTCCCGTCGCCTTCTTACCTCGTTGATGTATATATAGCCGCAGCTGCTGCCGCTGGGGGAATCGATGCAACAGATAGTCAGGGCTTTATCAAAGAGACACTTGACTAGCTTTTAAGGAGTGGAGCTTCGACTAACAGCCGGGAGGACCTGATTGTCTGTGAAGTTGGCTGTTGCTGCTGGTGTTGTTGTTGTAGTTGTAGTTGTTGGTACATGCTTTCGTGAGAGGAGTTTTTGATTTGTTTAGCTCTGGAGGCCAAATGTTTTGATCCAACTTTTTTGGACGCTGAACTTGCTTTGGCTAAAGGTACGCGGAAAAGTTGAGAGCTTTATTTAGCGTGCTTAAATCACAAGAATGCATCAAGTTGTAGGTCACGCTGCTGAAATACTGTAAGCAGAACTGCACGAAAACCGAGGGACAAAGCTACTTTTAAAAAACTCATGACGCAAGAAAAGTTTGTCAAAATTTTGAAACGAGGCTATATACCTAAGATGTATCCGGTTACTTTGGGGAAAATCGCAGTCGAGATGCATAAGACAGTTCGGAGCGTGCCGCGGCTTATTCGGAAGTCCGAGTAAGTTCCATAACTGAAAATCGACCCTGCAACTATGGTTGCATACAATAACTTTATCAATAAGCGTGCGGAGAATAGTTCACGTATTGCCACGAAGTTTGCCTCGTACCCGAACAATACAAGAGGTCGCATCTAATAAGCATGTGCAAGGCGTACAATATTACTCGCGGCAATCTCGAAAATCACAGACTAGCAAAAGTGGAAAATGTAGAAAATTTTTCAATAAAACTTGAAATAAGACAACAGACTGACCATTTAAAATTTTATCAAAGCCACAGTGCTAGGCTGACCAGTTTTATCAGGGGCGAGTATTGGTCCAAGCTAGCTGCTCCCGTGAGGTTTCGCAGTATGAATTCTGGCTCTGGTAATTACGGAGATCGCTGTGTTTTACGTGTATTACTACCGGGAAACCGGGAGAACGCTTACCACGGCATCAATACCCACCCACTCACCTTCCCCCCACCACCCAGCAAGACCAATGAGTTTGGAAGGTCACTAATTTCGAGCTGCGGACACCTCTACCGGATTTCGCATGTCTGGGTGTTCATGTATGTGGATGTTTAATGCGGCTCCCTTGTTTCGCTGATATTCAAAGGAGGAGTACATCGATTAATGGAACTGCGAACTATACTGTTTACAGATATTGCTTAAAATTATTTTGGTTTATTACTCAGAATGATAATGTAGGTTTTTTTGGAATAGAAATAGAATCACAGCTTACTTTTAAGATCATAATCAAATGCGAAATAACAGAAGATGCTATTCAGTACCTAGAGTCTGGTCAATTTAAACATTTGGCTGGAATTTAATTTGAACTTATGTCGAAATATAGCAGAAGTAGAAAATTTGTAAATTTGCATTAGTCATAAAGTTGTATGAAATAATGGTAAGTTTTAGTTTTTTAGTTCAAGTAAAAGTGCGGTTTATTCATTATTGTTTCAGTACGCGCACGACCGAGTGAGAAAGAAAAACAGATTCGACTAATCCAGAAAAAAGAACATAGGTAAACCGAAAAATGAACAGTGCTCTATGCCTTAGAGTTCGTATGATACAAAAAGCACATAAGAAATCGACTCTAGCAATCCATCTTACTATTATTTCTTGATGAGACCCGGATATTTACTCTAAACTGAACATCCAGCAGTATCCACCATCCCTAAGGCAAGTTTAGAATAAGTTTTAGTTGCACAAAACTCTCGGCTCGAGCTGGAGCAGCGAGGACTTGGCCTCATATCCCATTCGTACATACATGAGCGAGTCCACAGCAAAGCCCTTCGATTTATCTTCGTTTTCGCGAGCGGATTATCCCCGCGACTGCAGGCCGTTTGAGTAATCGTCTCGAGCCGTCGGAACATCATAATGCGCGCGAGAATTTAGCAGCAGGCGCACTCCTCGCTTAACGAGTGCCATGTACGCGAACGAGATCGGCATATACGACGAGGCCGAGCTATTATTAGTCTGCAGAAAAATGCCGACAGAGAAAAGGATTTGCCGAGCTCGGAAGGACGTGAGAAAAAAAGCGCTGCCTGGAACATTTCAATGGGATTATGGATTTTTATGGATGCTTGATTAAAGTGATTTTAAACCCGGAAGGAAAAGTGGATGCTCATTTTTTAAGACGCTTTAGAAAAGATTTTATCTCTATCTCATCTCGCGAATCAGGAATTTTAAAAAGTTTTTCTGATTTTCGTTTTATAAATGCATCCGAATCCCGGGAGACGTGCAATTCATTTAAGAGAGTGCAGCCGGAGTATATGGAGTAGGTGATACTAGATTAGAAGAAAGAAAAAGAAAGCCAAGACGCGAGCGGGTAAGTAAAGAAGAAAAGAATAGAGATAATATCTCTGGTAAGAATGTTGGGCGCGCGCGCAGTAACAAGAAAGGGAGAAAAATAGAAAGCTTGACAAGGGAGAGTAGGGCATGCCGAGTCGCGAGAGAGAGAGAGAGAGAGAGAGAGATAGAGAGAAAAAAAGAAGGCTGACTGAAAGACAAGAGAGAAGGCGCGATTGGAAATTAGCTTTTTTCGTTCTTTGTGAAAAAGAGAGCGTTTCACGTGAGGTGGCGCGATTTCGCTATACGACAGGCGAGGGATTTGAAATCGATTTCCTTGCGCGCGAGCATGCTGGATTTATGCACCAATTTTTTAGTTCCCAGAGAAACGAATGCTCCTTTTGTATAGAGCTTAAATTGAAGGGTACTTCCTTCGAGAGCGAGCGAAGGCGCCCATATTTCTAGCTTTGGCACATCGACCTGTTTCGTGCTCTGTTTTTTTTTTTTATTAATTCGACCTTTTATCACCCGAGCGTGTTGCAATTTCGTGTTATTTCTACCTGAAGAATCGTGCAGAGTATATCTGTACAGGTCGAAAAAAATATTTATTTTTGTAGCAATGAATTAGTTGCAAGTATTTGTAAAGAAAAAAGAGTTTAATAATTTATTAATATGCAGTCGAAGTTTCGGAGGTTCTACGGCCTTCCTCTCCAGGACTGTTATTATATAATTCAAACATAGAACATCATGTTCGTCTCTTGTTCAACTTCGCATAACTTAAAAGTTAAGTTACGAGTAGTAAGTTACGAGTATAAGTATGACACAACGTCGACTTCACATTAATAAATTATTAAACACTACATCTTAGTTCGATAAAGATCAATTCTTAGTACCTGTCAAAAAAGAGTTTATAAATTTTTTATAATTAAAAAGAAATATAAATTTTAAAGAGATGGGATAAGTGAGCTTAATAATTACTGTCTTCTATTCGATTACTGGATTTTTGTATGTATTCAAATGTTCAGTAATACTTCCATTTATGAATTATATATTACTTTAGGGTAAAACTTTTTTCATGCTGATGAAATCGAGTAGTTTTTTGTTAATGGCTCATTATTTCTTTTCTCATTTATAAGAAATTATGTAGTTACGTTTCTGACCTATCCAAATCAATATCTATCTTGAGTCATTTATCCTTAACAATATTACGTTTGGAGGATTGAAAGCTTATCGAAATACCATGAATTTTAAATTAATGCTACAATATTGAGAACAACGGAAAGGTAGTCAAAGGTCAAGATTTTTTCAATCCTTCTCTCTGTGAATCTTGATTCATTATTTAACAGCTGTGATAAAGCTAAATAAACATTAGTCACTTCTTTATCGGTCACGCCTGGAAATAATGCGCCTTGTCCATTGTGATATGTTCGAACAAGAAGAAATTTCAAAGTTTTTAATTATTAAACGTACTATTTTTATGACATATCCTTATAATTATAAACAGCTGTTCTGAATGGAAAATAAAGAATATAAAAACAAGTAAACAGGATATATAAAATATCCAAAAGGAGAATATTTCTATTTGTGAGATAGCATGAGCAAAAAACAAGAATGAATTATAGTAGCTAGCCGCAGCATTGGCCTCTTATTATATTCGCCATCTGCGCGCGCGTCCCAGAAATATAAGAAAGTTCTTTGGCGGACTTGTACGGTCCATGGAAATAAGTTTGCCAGCGGCGGACTCGAAAACTGCGAAATGAATCCAGCTTGGATTGATATCTTTCTCTCTTCTTTTCGACCGCTCGCCGGCAAACATTTTCCTCTCTCTCTCTCTTTTCTGTCTGTCTCTCCGCAGAGTATATCAAACTTGCAGCGGGGCTGCGCTCGTCTTTTCTCTCCTAAGTAGCTTAAACTTCGGGCAGCTCTGCTCGCGATCGCAATTCAGCGGGCCGTTAATAATACAGGCTGCATCGGGGGAAAGGCGCCACCGCCGACGCCGCCGCCCCTGCATACGTGGAATACGAATTTGTCGACGGGGCGAACTTTGGCATTAATCACTTTAGACTTGGGCCTTTTTTCTTTGCGCTCTCTATACCTATATAGCTACAGCGTTTCTCCGTGCTTGCTGCGCAGTAGTAGCTTGCCTGCCTGCCCCCCTTTTGGCAGCAAGTAAGTTTGCCGCCGGCGGCGGCGGCAGCGGCGCGCGTCTGATTATCCAAATTGGAATTTTAATTAAATCGGAAGGAGGCGGCGACGTAGTATAGTAGCAGTGATTCAGTCGAGGAGAAGCTGATTTTCGCGCGAACGCGAGTGCGCGCGCTGCCGCTTGTTTCTGAGGACTGCCTGAATAAAGCCGATAATCATTGCTAATCGGCTTCGTAACTTTTGCGCTCTTCACCCAACTTCCGCACGGGCTTTCCTGCGTTTTGGCTTTTCCAACTTGCTGATTGTTGCTGGAAATTACGCTTTATACAAGACCAGACAAAACCAGCTTCATAGGTTTTCATTATATATTTGTTACCGAATCCCTCGAGCGCAGGCTCCTTTAATATTCTTTCAATTTTGACAATACAAATAGCTTGCTCATGTTTGTTTAACCATTGAAAAACAGTCCATTTTTTGTAATTGAAATAAATTATTGATAAAAATTATTGATAAATACTATTATTACTATTGTTATTATTAGCATTTTATATACTAGAACTAAATAAAACATTTAATAGGCTTTGATTTTGACTTATAGTAATGAGGAACTAATTAAATTTTTATATTAAATTTTATAATCATATGGAGTAATAAAAACTCGAGCTGTTGTAGCATTAAAAAATATTTGCTTGCAAGATGAATTTGTTATAAAGCTGCAGATAAAGAAGAAAATTATCAATCTCAGAGTGCATCAACACGTCGAAAGTTTCGCCGTAATAAATCGAGTCAACTGAAACTTACAACCCTAAAAGAAAAAACCAAAAGCATGCCGTTTCCAATCCATCCGTTGAAAAGAGCTCCGATATATACACAGTCAGTGCCGCGCGGAATCAGCACTCTCTGCGCTCTCCACAACAAAGCGCAGAGCATAACCGCTTCTCTCTGCCCAAGCTCGGCGCACTCGACGCAAGTGCAAAGAGCGCGTCTGCAATATATAATTCCCCGGAGTTGGCCGTTCGCGCGGGCCCTACTATCGTATAGAGGGAATCTTGGTAGCTCGTCGAGCGAAGAAACAGGGGCTGAGGGAGCGCCGTCCGAAGCCGCAGGCGCCAGAAGTTCGCTTCGCGTTTTGCGCGCGCGGCATCTCATCTGGAATTCCATTGGTCAATGCATGCGCACAGAATACAGCAGAGTCGGGTGGGGGCTAGGGCGAGTTCCTCGCGGCAATCACTCGAAAACTATATGCATACACGCGCGGAGCCACCTTCTCCAGATGCGGGGGGAGGGCAAAGCTCGCTCGAGTGCCGAAGGCATATATATATACAGCGAGAGCCGCCGCGGCTGTCTATGTCCGCAGGAGAGGACGAGCTCAAGGTACAGCAGCTAGAGTATATATAACAGAACAATGCGATATGCGCGGGGCTAAGAGAGCTTGTAAGATGAAAAATGTTGTAAGTAAGTCGGAGGAGTGCAATTCGCCAGAGTGGCCTCGTTGAGGGAGCTTCGCGCGCTTTGAGGGCGCGCAAATTGCTGGGCTTGCCTCCGAGAGTTTCGCACTTTAACGGAGAAAGTATTGCGCGCGAGAAGCTTGATCTCCGAAGGGAAAGGTACTTTCCGAGTGTGAAGTTTCTCTCCGAATCATCCGGGGAAATTTTCAGTTGCAAGTTACGGACTTAGTTAGGATACTGCCTTGGCTGTCTAGCGGTATATATATACACTGCGAGAGATGTAATTGTACAGACGCGGCACGCCACTCATTTCCAAATTTCGAAAAAAGATTTTTCTTTTAGTACTGCGTTGCTTGCCTTGTCGATCAGTGTAATTAAAGAAATGTTTCTTCAATTTTCTGCTCTGAAAATAGATTTTGCCCGGTAAATAGGGTTCCTGAGAATTTATGTAAAATAATGTTGAACAGGATTACACAAACTTTTATCTGATAATTTAAACAAATTATCAGCTTAAATTATTCGAATAAAGTTTGCTGATCGCGATCTTAGGCATTTCAAGTCTTTACGCGAACATAATTTACAATTTGTAATTCTCTTAGCATTTCAACGGAATTTGATATTTGTTTGAAATTGAGAAAAATCAAATTATAGCTCTGAAAAAGTGACATAATCAATATAATTTCTCTTCTCCATAATTAAGCTCCAATTTCAAAGAGTACTCCTATGGCTCAGCTCGACAACAAACCCAAATCTAGCATATATCATTAAGATGTCGGAAAAAACACAGCGAGCCGCAAACGGCCGAAGGAATCGGCTGCATAAACAAGAACGCGCTGAAAAGGAAAAGAAAACGAGCGCGCGTAATGAGATCTCAGGAGCTCGCTAGCTGCGAGGGCTGGATGCTGCGAAACGATAAGTCGAGTTGGCCGGGCGCACAGGAGTGTGTAGGTAAGAGGTGCGATTCGGCTTCCCAATTACCTTATCCGTCCGGAACTCCGAGTCGAGTGCCTCCTCATTGAAGGCGCACACATCCGCGCACGACGAGCGATAATTGAATTCTGCGAGCGCGCGCACCCTCGCTCTCTCTCTCTCTCTCTCTCTCTCTGGAGTTTCACAGACTGTGATTTCGCATGATGCTTTATCCTCGCTGCTTCTCTCCCTCTCTCTCTTTCTCTCTCCCGTGGATCAAGTGCCGCTCGCTCATTGATTTTGCATTTCTCGAGGGAGGAGCTGGAGGGGGCATCGATTTTTGACGTGAAAACGCCGCTTAATTGATTTTCAATGAGGTTTGCGCGCGGATTGTTTTACTACCTTTTCCATAATTAGTAGCGAATGGCTCGCGGAATTTCGCTCCGGATGATTTCGTCCTTTTTAGAATTTTCGTATGATCGCGACCGATGAGGTGTGTTGCTATTAAAAGGTCGCGTAACTCGAGAGCCTTTTAAGCGGATAATTACGAGCAGAAATTATGGGTTGCTTTGATTTCATACAGAATCAATACGACTTTGTCGTGCGCTTGCGATTTGATTTATCGATTAGATTATACGGTACAGTCTTAATGAAAAAAAAAAACCGATAATTGGAATATATGTGCTTGATTATAAACAGATGTTCCATAATAAAATAACATTAATATAAAATATATAAGCGATAAGGTTAATATATTCGGTCATATTTGGTCAGTTTTCCGAATCAGTGGTGCATAATGTGTTTTCGTTTAATAATGCCTTGATTGAGAGTTAAAAATATTTAAAAATCATAATTAGACTTTAGTGTATAAGAGTAGAATTTAATATATAATGGTTTGATACGAATGTACATGTAGGCAAATCAAATTTTAAATCAACCAATATCCAAATAATAGTAAACCAATCTCTATTAACCTCAATATACTTCATGTAAAATAAATGGTCTCAAATATTCATTACAATCCTAAAGTGTCAGTGAAAACGACTGACAAAAAAAAAAAAAAAAAAAAAAAAA
>UELX01005088.1:0-15046 GCA_900480035.1 Eupelmus urozonus | reverse complement strand
CTCTCTCTCTCTCTCTCTCTCTCTCTCTCTCTCTCTCTCTCTCTCTCTCTCGCATACTCCCTATTGACTTCTTTATATATCTTTCACCCGTCCATCCTTTTTGAGCACACACTTGCTTTCCCTTATGAATATTTAGAGCGATGGTGTACGGTACTCGAAGAAAGATCTCTCTTTTTACTCCGCTTCGTCACCGGCCTCACTTACATCAGGGTGTACGGGTAGTTTTACATATTTACGTCGTCTGATGATAAAATGTTCCTCTTTCAGCACTTAACATCTGACCGGTAGTTTACCCTTTATCTATGCTACTTTTTATCTTTTCTTTTATCTTCGTTAGAGCGAAAATTGCTGTTGTAAGAAAAAATGATGTAGACGGATAAAGGTAATTGTGATGATTTTCTTGCCTATTATATATTGTATGTAAAAGTAAATAATACTAAAATTAAGTAGTTAGCAACATATTATTTTTCTAATTAAGTATTGTCCAAATTGAAGATGGAAAACCGATAGAAATAGTGTAATAGATTGACTTAAAACCATAATTAACAATCTACCATATTGATGTTTTTAAAAGTACATATGAATATGTAGCACAATTAAGGCAATGGGTCTACACGATACATATAGAAGTGCAGTCAAATTATGACTCGAAATCATTCGACTGAACACGTTACCGAATTCAGAGAAAACGTCTTGGTCCTTTTAGAGCCTTGGACCCTTGGTAGCTCCGTCCGGCACGAGCTAATTATTTTTTAGTTTCTCACACAAACAAAATATAGATTTGTAAACAATTTGATTTAAACATTGGCTCACGGCAAAAAAACTCAAAAATTATTATTTTTAGGATTTTCTGACATTTTTTGCCTCCAGTGTTTCGCATATTATTTTTAGCAAAATGCTAATTATTTCATTGAATTTCTTGATTTAGAGGATGTGACTCTTCCTATTTGTGAAAGGAATTCAATAAATTACATTAAAAATCAATGTAAAGTCTTAGTGTAATTTATGTTAGAATTTTTTTTAAATGTTGTAAGATTTAAATAAAGTTTTTAATTGAAATTTTAATAAAATAATTTAAAATTTTAATTCTTATCAACATAATACTAAAGCTGTATTATTTGAATCAGAAACGTACATTATTTTGAGAAAACGAAGAAAAAAAGCTTTAAATTAACGCAAGATGGAAGTTAACTGCAGCAGTAAATCTCAGTAATGCGTTAATTTTATCATGAAGATGGTGAAATTTCAGTTTCTTTATTTAATCTTGCGCGACAGCTCGACTTTTTCACTCTACTCTAGGTTTTCAATGCCATCTATTCTCGTATACTTCTAAAAATCGCCTTATATATTCGTCGTACATAATACAACGAGAAACTGCAAAGAACTCGGGAGTAGGTTCCGACGGGTATGACTTTCGTTTCCGAGTTTTCTTTCGTTGTAGTTCTCTCTTAGCGAATCCTGGGTTACGTTCATTCTGAAGGTCGTTGAAATAAGCGTTTCACTTTGCTTCTAAACTTCATAAAATTTTTTACTTTATTTTTGATTTCTGTAAAAAAGAATCTGAAGATCAACGAAGATTATTGCTTTTACAAGATAAATTAAGCCAAGTAATATGTTCTCATAAAGTTTGAAAATTCTTAACACAATGTATTATATTTATTTAATTTTCACTTGTCCATTACCCTTTTTTTAATTGTAAACAATATAAATAAATTTGCCTTGATGAAAATAAGTTCATGATGGTATGGCATTATTGAAGGGTGAAAAATGATCTTACTTTTTTAATTTCAGAATAAAAGTAATAAAAAAGAAAAATACAAAATAAAAAATATATTTAAGGCGACGGGCAAAAAATCGTGCAGCGTAATTTGTTTTTATCACCTGAAAAGAAGAGTCTCCGCTACTCTGAAGATGAGTTTAACGAAGGTTAGTGCGCTCGCAATAAAAGCATCTCTTTATTACGATTACACGTTCTCGCGTTTTTTATTGCAAGGAACCTTGTACGCGCGAAAATTTTGCAAGGATATCCGCTTTTGCCATCATCCTCTTTCATTTTCCTCGCACGAACAAAGCCGGTACGTGTAACTACTTGGCAAAGGCGAGGATATTAAACGGCGCGATGATGGAAAAAAGGCGAGACTCGCGTTTAATCATAATAATTTTAATTAGGCAGAAGAGTAACGCGCATTTGCGCGTGTGAATAAACGGAGAAAGAAAAACAGTTTAAGTTGGAGAGTAAAAGGCAAGACTTTCCTTCTCTCGGGCAAAGTTACCATAAAACACGTCTTTTGCCTTTAGGGTTGTTTCTTGTTTTTGCAACTATTATTTTAAATATAGTTAAAAAGCTTAAAAGTCATTACTTTCAATATTTAGTCTTTTGACGGCAAAGGGCTATTATTGCTAATAGCAGATTAATGAAAAATTTAAAAAGAAAGTATTTTTAATCATTATATATCTGTTTTAGTATATAATTAATATCTTAGAAATCGATCTATAAGATTTTGTAAAAGAAATTTATTTACATAATCTCTAAATATCTAAGACAATTTTTTAAATTTCATTTTCAAAATCTTTTAAAATACCGACACTTTTTCAGAAAAAGTGTAAGACCTGGCTTACACAGAAATCTTAAATTTATGTAACAATTGAATATATTTTCACGTTTTTGTATACGTGTAAATTAAATAATTTTTTAGCAGGGAATACATAATTTAAAAGTTAAGGTATTGTATTTATAAATTAACAAAAAATATATATCCGACACAGAACAAAATTTTTTTTGACAAATCTGAATAATGTACAGGGTTTTTCAAAGCCAATTTAAATGTTCCCTCTAACTTAAAGCCAAAGCGCATATACTTCAATCAGCATCAATTTCGAATTCCAACAAGCTCGTGCATAATTTTCTCGGAGAATATAAGAAAAGCGGCTGCGCGGCAAAGTTTAGCGCATGATGAATTTTCGATTTCTCCCTGCATACTTTGGAAATTTGAATTTCGCGATCCCAGCCCGGCAGAAGGGACAGAACGAGGCGATAAAATAAGAAACGCTGCAGGACCACAGGGTACATCCTTCTTTTGGCCAAAAAGGAGAATAGCTCCGCGGCTACGGGGGAGCAGAAAGCGAGCGCGCGGAAACGGAAAGATCTTTCACGATGTCCGTCGTGCAGCGGAAACCCGAAGAAAGAAAGAGCAGACGCGCAGAACGAGAAAGGGATCAAGGAAACTGGAGCGAGAGGAAGAAAGGGAGGGAAAACGAGAGGATGAGAATGACTGCAGGGAATCTCCGGCGCGATCCTACACGCTCTCGAGTAGTAGGTTGAAAGAAGGAAGAGAAAAAAGCCCAAGGAAAAGTGGACGCCTTCCTTCTCTCTCTTTCTCTCGCGCGGAAAATCGATTCTTTCGACCGACGCGTAACTCCGGCCGCAACGAGAGAATGAAACTACACGTTCTCGGCGCGACGCGTCTTAAAGGGGAGCTGCAGTCTTAGCATTGAGAGGAGTGAACGTGACGAACCCGAGCGACAGAGGATGAAAGGATAGCGAGAGCAGGGTGTCACTGTGTTGCCCGTCAAGACTGTAGGCTAAGGCGCTTACCTAAGTACGAGGGAGGAATCGAATAGAGCTATCAAAGGGACGCTCATGCTCGGAGCGAAGTGCTCCATAAATTATTTTGCTTATGTATATAAACTGCAGCTTTTATTTGCATCTTAGTCTAATTTGTTTTCCGAATATCATTTGCGGCTTAAAGAGCTTCAGTTTAGGTTACTGATAAAATTTAACTTATTGTTTTGAGTATTCAAAATAATTAAATTGAAAGAGACAAATACCATACTCCCAAAATAATTTATAAGTTATTAACTAATTTATGTTTGTTAAAATAATGTGTGAAAGAATCTTTAGATAGGACATCCTAGTACCTTTATTGTACAATAAATACTGGGATGTTTAGTTAAGCTAATATTTGAATTCTAATAAGTAAAATAAAAACATTTTTATTCCTTCTCCTTGAAGAATAATTTTAATGTGTGGTTTTAAGAAACTTTTAACAAACGTCTATTTCGTACGATTTCGAATCTAAAAAGTTGTCTTGTTTTGAGTTTCGAAAAATTTTTACAAATTTTCAAAACATTCAGAGGAACGGTAAATCTATTTTATTTAAAACAAAATGATTTACAATTATGATTGAAAACTACACCTGACAACAAGCTCCATGTCTTTTTCATAAATCAAATTAAAAATAGAATAATAATATGACTATGTTGACTCCATAAAATGCTATAGTAAAACACTACTTTAACAAGGAAAAGTAAGCCAAAGAAATGGCTGTGCTTGTATAAATCTATTCGATGAAAGTAAGGAATATAAACTATCTCTATGAACCATCATTGCTTTAAATTTTGACGGCAGTGATTACTTTAGTATAAAAGCATCCTAATGTTTTTAAACTTTAATAGTTCGAGTTTTAGTTTTTTAAACTTTTGTATCTTCGCCAAGTCTTTGTTACAGTAAAAACCAAGTTTCATTAAAAACGTGCAAGGAATAGGTTTTAAAGTATTATAATTGAAATAAAATATACTTTTTTTTAAATTGTGCATTGGTGTGTGAGTATGTGCGTGAAGTGGGTAGGTATAGTTACTCATGGTACGTACATAAGTGTGTGTATATGCCGGACCCTGTGAAACTCCGATCTTATTTTAGCTAATTTTGATCTACTAAGGTGTACATTTATTTTATTTATTATTATTATTTTTTTTTTTTTAATAAAGAAAAATTTCAATTATTTAAGTTTTCATTATTTATCATTATTTTATGGAGCACCTTAGTAATTACTATTATGTAACCATGATCTCGTCAAATTCGTTATAAAACTAATAATGTCAACAAATTTTGGAAATACAAGACCGTCTATAAATAAATACTGGAGAGGTCACTTATTGTACGGCTACGACACCTCGTTAAGTATTTTAAAGAAATTTCTTTAATCATTAGTACTTTGAAAATGAATGGGTCATTTGTCCCTAGTTAAAGTTTAATAATTTTACATTTAAAAAAATTAGGTACCAGGAATTGATTTCTAAGGTCTCATTAAATCTATTTCATTTGAGACATTCTCCTAGTTAAAATTATCTCATTAATTAAACACTTTGTTTTAATGATATTATAATGTATAATTTGCGTAGCTTGTATTCGTTTTATTTGTAATTTAGTCTATTTTCAACTATATATTGGTAGAACTTTTTGAAATATTCTAAAAGAAAGTGCACTCAGAATTTCAGACCGTGACATGTTTTCAATAGAATTCTTTCTAGCTTTTATTTTCTTCCACTCTCCATTTATTCTATTTCTATGTGGCTCGAAGATTAAACTTAAAAAAGCTGTTAGTCTAATTGAATATTCACTGAAATAAAGTGCACTGTTAAAAATTTTCCAGATTTTTACTTGTATTATTTTTATATGTTTGGATCATGAAATCAGTATTGGCTATTACAATACAATATTTCATTTTTAATTAAAAAATTCACATTTGCCTTTGATATTCATTTTATTATAACGCAGAACGGTTACAGATATGATCTCTCTTATAAATGGCAATCAAAGATTGGATCTTTATAACTGTCAAATATCATAAAATAAAAACGTCAATATTCACAGTCGATTTCCTATATTCGCTCGAATTCCTTCTGTTCACGGTCGATCCACCGTGTTTTAATCATTCGCGTTGCTCGCGCATCATTAATTTAGCTGCGAAAAATAAAAATCTTTTTAATAAAACGTGCTTTTTCTCCAATCATTAAAAATAAATTCTTTAATTATATAAAAGTAAGTAAATCAATCTGAAGATTTACTGGAATTATAAAAAAATAATTAACTTAATTAAAGTAAATTAGCAGAAAAAATTTAGGTTATTGCTTTCAATTATGGTTTAAAAAGGACAATAAATATACTTTAAATACTAATGTAAGTTGAAACTGATGTAAGAAAAGGATTTTTGATAACGATATTTGCATATATTTCGATAAGTATTCTTGTCCATTTGAACTAAAATGAATGTACTTATCAGCTTGATATATATTTGTTTAGACGAATTACATTATATATAAACATTTATAGCTTCTAAAAGCAAATCCTCGTACGCAAAATTAGTTGACTACTTATTATTAGACAATCCGAATTGTAAAAACAAGATTTTCCGCTAAGAAACCACAACTTCCATTCCAGATTTGTATCAAGCTCCCCCCAAATGAAAGTGAGTTTCAGAAAAATGCAATAGCAGAAGAGCTCCCTGAAGGCTCTCACCTCTGCTCACCTCAGCGCGCGCAAGTTGCTCGCATAAAAAGACCGGCTATAGCAGCAAACACGATCTCTAAATCCTATTTACGATAGGTCGAATAAAGAAAAAGAATAAAAGCACGCGCTCGGAACACAAAGAACGCGCTCAGCCGAAGAACAAGAAAAACTAAAAGCAACTTTTCGTACTCTTGGCTCGATCGGGAGGAGGGACAGGGCGACCACGGCATCTCAAGTAGGATCCAGGCGCGAACTTCTAACAATGCGCCGGCGGCGCATCGTCAGGGGATGAAGCGTAATTCAGAACCGCGCTCTCGATTGGGACTCTGCTGCGTTTGGATTTAATTAATAGCGTACGGATGACAATGAGGAAAAAGGAAAGCAGACAGCTTAGCGAAACAAATTATTTCAGAAAAGAGGTTTGGACACGCGGATTTCCAGTGGTGTACAAGAAGAGGGCCCAAGGCATTTATCGGGAAATTAAGTGGATGGTCGAGAAGAGAGAGAGGGAGGAAGTTCGTAAGCGTTAGAGCTCTTCCTCTACGCCACGAGTTACGAGGCCCGCGTGTAGTTTAGCACGAGCGCGAGAAAGGAAGGGGTGATAAAGACGGCGAAACAAGTTGTTTATTAATCTTCAGCTCTTTTACTTCACTTGGAGCTTTATGTTTTTAGTTTTGTTTGAATGTTGAGTTTTTAGCAGATGAAAGTGGTAAAATCTATAACAATTTCTTAATTGTTGGTTTTTAAAATAAACAAAAGATGGACATGATTTCAGTATTTTATTACATCATTGTTTATAATATAGTTATAGATAAATAAAAATTCAACATCATATTATTTCTAATCAATAAAGGAAAATTATATTTGCGAAATTTAATTAAATACTAAATAGATGTTTATTTAGAAAATATAAATACAAAATATCTACATTTTTTCTAATTATTGTCATAAAAAGGTATATGTACATAAATAAAAAATTTAATTGATTTAATTTAATTGACTGATATGGTCAGGTTTTACTTTCACCTATTGCAACGGTTATAAATTGAGAAAACGAGGTTCACATCTTTATCGACCAACGATAATTTCGCCTACAATCTTTGTTCATTCTGACGAATAAAGACATTTTCTCAACCGTTTTAATTTTATCTTTGCAATATGAATCATTAAATAGGGAACTAACAAGAAGATTATTATAAATCTGTTCTCAAATGCTCAAACCTTGGAATTTATGTTGAGGTGCAAAATAATAAGTAAAATAGCAATACTAAGATTGATCGTTTCGGGAATCAGGATATTATTAGTATGGTTTTAGTAAATGTATTAAATTAGTTTCTGCTTAAGATTCGGGCGCACTTGACGAATTTAGTTTGGACTTCTACAAGAAATCTACCATATCTCTCGGTTTTTCAGTAAGCAGTAAGGTGTCACGACCTATTTAGACTAGACTAGACTATCTATAGCTAAACTTAAGTAGCTAATCAATTGCCTTTTCATGTACTTAATTTATTAACTTTTTCTTATTACAGCCTCATAACTTATTTTTTCTATTCATCGTACCTAATTTATTTATGAGGATCAATAAATCTGCTGTAATATCACTTCAAAGACTGAATTTATTACTTTTTATCTTCATTTTCTTCACTACAGAGAAACGTGCGCTGCCGGACTCACATGTCTAGCCAAACTCAACAATATTAAGAATCATATTTGCCAGAAATAAGAATGCGTCTACGAAGAACCACATGACTGCAAGATCTATGCTCACCAGATACTGATGAAAAATGTAATTAAAATAGTGCAGGTTGTAACTGCTGACTTGTTCTGATAGCATCAATTTACTAAGGGCTCAAGTGCGGTAGAACAATACTTGATGTAGTATTAGTTTTAAAGTTAGTTTTAGTACGCCAGACCAGCGAACAGGAAATCATTGCCTATGCTGGATTACTATAATGTAATGTAAATATATATATGATTATTACTATGTAATTATTGTATTTACTCTAGTTGAATAAATAAATAAATATTTCTGTATTGTTATAATTTTTAGTTATTGTTTTAATTATAAAAAATATAAAAACTTATTGTTTTGACAAAAACCATTTATTTATTTTACATCTAATTTTAATTTCTAATATTTCTTTGAATAATTTCAGGGAATTTGAGCGAAATATTATATCTCATATATCAGCGATCGCATATCTCTGAAATTTTAAGAGTATTAGAATGAAGTATAAAATGAGAAATGAACTACTTAGCACATTACTTTGCATAGACCGTAGTTGTGATTATAACACCAGATCCAATCATTATTCCGTTGGATTTTGATGCAATTCTGTTGTGTACTATAATCTTTGGGCTTAGTCTGGTCATGTTTACATTTAGTGAGCTTGGTCATTATAGCGGATTCGGTCGGAATTACAATTACTGCTAAATTTGTATTGGATTAATGTTTGAATTAAAAACTGTTTATGTATGTAAGTATATAAAATTTAATAATTCTATTACAATTTATTTTTAGTTTAAAATTTTCACAAAAATTTTTTAATACGTATTTCTTATAAAATTTTTTTTTTGAACTATTTATTTTGAATTGTTTTTTTGAACCATTTGTATATATTCTGTATTCAGATAGTATAAATTTGACCAGTTAAAATAAGTGGAAGAAAAACTTAATTGTAATCATACTGACATAGTAAGCTTTTTTAATCGGAAAACGATATTGTCATTATTGTTTAAAACGAGATAAAAGTTATGAATCAAATTTGCTACTAAAATCCAATAATAAAAATCTTTTAATCAACTATTTTTTTATCAGATATAGCTATTGATCATATCAGTAAAACACCACAAACATAGTTTTAATTAATAGATTTTTTGTGAATGCTACCTTTAAAAAATGGAAAATTTAGCGTTTCATCAAACAAAAAACACTTTGCTAAGCATGCTCACTTGCACAAAAGAATCTTTACAAAGTGTTGAAAAACTATAATTAACCAGTATAAAATGCTCGCGGCATTTATCGAAATTCATTGTGCCTCAAAACTAATGCGAGCGTGAGCTTGAAATCGTAGTCGAATTATATTTGCACGTGCTCATTTTGTCCGAAGTAAAAAGAGTCGCCGGGCCAGGGGCTCCCCAAGAAGCAACGCTGTCATAAAGTTCGGCGAGCTTTCGCGGTTAAATTAATATGCCAACAGCAGGAGGCAACGGAGAACGAGGCAGGTACGTGAAGGACTCGTGAATAACATTATGCAAAGTTCATTAAAACCACCGGCCCCTTGGCCACAACGCGCGTGCAAAGTAGTTCACACCGTGGTGCCGTGTCTTGCCCCTCCCCCCCCCTCTCCTCAGCCCCTCTCCCCTATTTCACGACTACCTTTTCCAAGCCTGTCCCGTAGCACCTTCTCTTTAATCTTGCTCGCACTTTTTCTTTTTCTTTTTCTTTTTGCATCCTTCTTGATTCGTCTGTACCCAGTGCGCGTTCGCAATAGCCTCTTTGAATTAGTAATGAATTCTATTCATTTCATTCTGTTCTGATACCATTCTTAACTTTGAAAATAAGAATGTATCGTAACTTCTAGTTTTGTTTAACACGCATGTTTTTGTGAACGGATATTGAATAAAGAATAATACGCCCATAAAATCGAAAACATTTATAAACGCTAACTACTGTACGCATAACGTTTGCTAGTAGATAGAAAAGTAATGACGGCTTTGATTGATTAACGATATTAAACTTTTTTTTTCATGAACGAAATTACTGCTTCTGGGTTAAAAAATTATCCCAAAACAACAGTGAAAGTTCAAATACGCGTTTTCTGTTATTTCTCTTTAATGTATTCTACTTTTGTGTATAACATTAAAATTGAAATTTTACAATTTGATATTGCGTTTATATTTGAATTACTGAATGAAACTTCAAACCAAAAACATTCAGTAGTACATATATTTCTCACGTATCTACGTTTTCATGTTATCCAGAAAAAGCATTTTTAAAATAATTACGCGTCTTATTATACTTTAAGACAATTTCTCCACTTCCGTAAAGCATTTATTCATAGAAATAATTAAAATCAATAGTCATGTCGTCGACACATGAAATCTCCAGTCAATAAGTTGAGGCGAGAATAAAAATTTAGCAACAAATCCAGCGTCTCTTCGGCGTTTTCCATCTGACTTCACTCTTTCTTTTCAGTCTACATCCGCGCAGCAGCTGAGCCGTAAGATGAATAACACTTCTCTCTCCATGCCAGAAGGCGAAGCTTACACTCCACTTTCGAGTCGCCTCTCGAGAGCTCGCCCGAAAATTCATGCGGCGCGCGAGAGGAATTTCGCCGCGAGAGGGGTTCGAACGAGTTCCTCTGCCGCTGGCGCGCCAGAGAGGATGCACAATGTGTGCATTGATATTCTAGTTCTTCCTCTCTACAGTCCTGGTACTTTGCATATTTTCTCTATTTCGCGGCTCCCTTTTTTCGCGTGGACGCGGCCAAGAAAAGTTTTTTAAATTTAGCGCGAACCTACGGGCTGTTACGCTTAATGCCCTCGGCATTATTTCTGTTTAGAGGTTCAAGCTAAACGTGCCATTAGGATAGTTTTCGATTCAAACAATTCACTGGGTGTGGCGGTAATATATAACTTGCTTTAAGTAAAGCAAAGAATCTTTTCAACCTCCACCGTTTATGAATCATTTAAAATAACATGTAAATATAAAAGTTGGAAACGCTCCTTACGGACGCGCCTTGTATATTTATACAATGATGTCGACAATTTTTATCTCGCTCGATATTTATGCATGAGCAAACAGTTCAATGTGTTTACAGAATATTTTAATAAATTATAGGAGATTCTCCTTCGGCTAGACATAAAAAAGTACTTGTGAAGCTTTTCTCTATCTGATGAGCGTTTTGCTTTAAATTTATTCAAAGTATTTTATGTTGTTGTTAATGATAACTTGTTTATAATTATTAAATATTTATATTCATCTATCGAACTAACTATACACATTGATTTGTTTTAAAAGTAATGTAAAATAAGTATTCATCTATACAGATTAGTATACAGTGCTACAGTAAACACCTTTTGAAACAACTCCTCAACATATGATCAGATTCACTCAAAGCCAGATACGCCCATTTTCATCTAATCGCTAAAACACTCGACGACAGCCAGCTTTTTAAATCTGCCTCGACAAAAAACCAAAAGCAGTTAGCTTGAATCCCGAAAAGCCACGTAAAATTGCCCGTGCGCGAACTACTTTTGTTTGCGCGTAATGCAGAGCGCGTGCGCGCCCGGCAAAATGACGGGACTGATACGACTGCGGAGCAGGAGAGGAAAAATTTAATTACGTTCCTGACGCTCTTCTTGTTTCGCGCGCTTTTTTTTGTCCCGCGCGCATCTCTGCTTTTATTGCCTTGTCGCGACAGTTTAACTTGCGCGTCGCGCCGGATTAAAATTGCAATTAGCGCGCGCACTAGACACGCGAATGTGTATGAAGCTGCGAACGTTTGTTCTTTTCTTTGCTTTCGTTCGCATGCAGCTGGAGGAGTCCAAGTGTGGCGAGCTTTTTTTGCGCGAGATCAGGTAAACTGTTTGAAGATGATTTCTTTTTTCGCGTGTCAACATTGTCTAGGCTTTCGGTAGATTCTCGCCTTTTAAAATTGGCAAAGTCTCGTGTTTTCTTTATTATAAGAATTTACTGTTACTATTGCGGCATTATGTCTGATTGTATTTTCTATTCTTAAATAAATTTAATAAAAATTTAATAATCTTTCCATTATTTATCATTAATTAACTATTTTTATTTTAAAATCTGAAACTGTTATATCTTCCAGTGAAAGTCAAATATTAGGCACCGGTTAAATATTAGCTTATAATCATGAAAGAGAAATATAATTTGGGATGTGCAGTATAAAGTCGCCTTTAACGCAGACAGTCATTGCGAAAAGAATGCAATTAGAGCTCTATACATAGTACTCTTTTTCGGACATTTCTCTCGGCCGCGTCGCTCGTTTTTCATTATATTGCTCTTCGACCGTATCCCACCCGAAACGAACAGTCCGCGCAAACGAATTTACTTTTCTTTCGCTCTCTCCTTCTCTTCCACCCCCTCTTTCTCTCCTTCTCTCTCTCTCTCTCTCTCTTTCTTCTCTTTCTTAGGAAGCTTTTCTAGTTGACCGAAGTCACGCCCCCGCGAGGCGCGCTTTTTCTTGTTGGCCAGCTCTTCTGTGCATGCAGTGCTGCTAGGCTACGTGACACCTCTCACACGTGCTGCTGCGGGATTTTCTGAGCGTCTGATGCGACACGTGCTCAATAATGTAGCTATTGTGGTTTTTTCTTCTTCTGGGCTTTAGTTAATTTTCTTATAAGGATTTTTTCAATGGATGAATCGAAAATTTTAGATTTGATTCTAATGCCTCGTAGTTCAATTTATTCGTATGAATACAATTTACAATTTACAATTTACAATTTTTTTTAAATCTTAGGTATTGTCCGTCAATGGTTTTTGCCCAACCACGGCTAAATCAATGAATCAAAGTTTCTTAGCTCAACGAAATATCCTACGGCAAAAAAGAATATCTATTTATTCTTTTTTGTTTAGTTTCCCTCTATCATCAATCTTAGACTACATTTCGCTTTCCCTAATTTTTAATGTAGTTTTGAGCATTCACTATGCAGTGCTGTACGCATAACGCTGTTACAAATATTCTCGTTTTTCTTCTCTACAGTTATTGGAAATATTAAAATTTTAGTTATTACTCTATCTACTTTTGTACATACCATAATCGAAAGAGTAAATACATCCTTCTTCAAAACGTTTACGCTATTCTTTCCTTTACGAGATCCTCTCGCCCTCTTTCATAAGTGAATGAAGATAATGCATTTCTGGTAACTGCCCAACTAACCTGCAATCTTCACGAAAATAGCGCAATATGTAGTATGTATATAGAAACTCACGAAAGAAAGAAAAATAACAATCTTTCACGTAGTTTACCGCCCGAAGGCGTGTAGTCGATTCTTTTTCAGCCGAGTCTACGGGAAACATTCCTTCTGAAAATTTGCGCCCAGAAATTTATGTTAAATTTAGCCTTTGCGGGTAGTTTGGTAATTTAAGGATGAACTTTAAATGCAGGTGAATAATTCATAAAATTTTAATATGGATACTTGTGGAAAATTTTAATGTGGATAATGGCGGTTTTTGTGCATAATTTTAAACTAACGACGTACATGTATAGTTTCATATTCGATCATGATATTTTCTAAAAAATAAATTCACAAAGCATAATAATAATTGAACTCTTGATTAGAGAACTTATATTAATCTTATTTTGTTCGAAATAATTAGATTTTATAAAAAATTTTATTATATCATCAAATATTAACTATATACGTTCCTATGGGTTTGAGCCAATGAATTGAGTAGAAACTTTTTAAAAGAGAGTAAATAAAGTTGCTATAAACTTATTGTATGTGTGTTATCACTATCTAAGCTCAAAATGACAAACATGATTTTTTTGGCATAAAATATAGTACGATATTCATATCTAAATTGCTTTCTTTATTCCGATGAAAAACATCTCATGAGATAAACAAAGAAATTCAATGCTCACGAAATATCCATAAAAAACTGGTAAATTAATAGTTGCGCTGTTGAACGAACATATAAGCTGTCAAACTAACAAACGCACTGACAAATTATGGCATTGTGTTGGTTGCTAGGGTGATAAAACCAATCGTTGGACAATAACGAGTAATATGAACTGGCCGTATAATAGGTGGACAGTAACCAGAATATGAACAGTATATGATGAATTTCTTGTTACTTGTTACAATAATTTTACATCGTTCTTGTAAAAATAAAATCTCTAACGTGCTTGAAGAAAACAGATTCGGGAAAAAATAAATTTGCTTCTCCTGAAAAGCTTAAAAATTATGAGTTTCAAAATTTGTTAGTATACTAAAGTTTATTATTTCAGCAAATAAAAATGTCACATGACCTGTCTACCTATCGATAAACGATGAAAACGAGTGCAATGAATAATCATAAAACTATAAATTAAAGAAAAAAGATTCAATTTCGTAGAATTAAATGAATATAAGTATTGATACGGATTGTCCTCAGCGACGTATTGGGATAAGAAAACAACCGAATCACCGTCAGAAGCGCGCGTACATTTTTTTTGCTCCTAACGAAGAAAATGAAATTTTGCAAATGAATTCGTTGTTCCAGTGCCTCGAGTTTTCAACCTGAAACTTTTCTTCAACTTTAGATGAGTTTTTCACTAAGGAAATCTCGCGTTTTTATAACAGTTGATTTATAATTCTGAATCTTAAATTGTGAGATTTCTTACGTTAGATAATAAGTAAACTCTTACGTTAAATTTTTGAAATACAAATTGTTCTTACCACCGATGATTATACGAAATATATTCTTTATTGTATACGTACAAGAATTGCTAGAATAATCATGAAGATAACGATTCATTAAAATATCTATTATTTAGATGATCTACTTAGTTGTGTACCTAAAGTAGTCTTTTGCGCAAACACTGAAAGGTTAGATTATTAGTACCTTTGATCGCACATTTAAATAAAATAAATTTATAACCAAATTATTAGAGCTATTTTTTATTTTTAAATTCGAACTACCTCGTTAATAAATACTAAAGAGTATTAATCGTTACACAGTTAAAAATTGTTCGTACTTCGTACATCGTCAAAATTTACGTAAATTTTACGTATATAAATAACGTAATA
>UELX01005087.1:0-15051 GCA_900480035.1 Eupelmus urozonus | reverse complement strand
ATGTATTTATTTAAATTTGGAGTTATTATTTGTGAATTGAGTATTAAATTAAATAACCTGCAGAGTTGTGCTCCCCAACAACTTTCCCGTTACACTATGAACCGAACTACTACACAAGCGCGGCGGCGCCAATTTAAATTCAAATAATTACGTGAATAAATAGCCACTCTTTTATTTTTATTAAATTTTATGATATAAGATATCAAAATAAAACTTTGTGAGCTTATTCTATAAAGAAAATTACAAATATGTTTTATTGATTTAAATTTTTAAAAATCGATAAAATATTACGAAATCAATAAAAAAATAGTTAAAACTATATCATTACCCTGTTAGACATTTCCACCGTAGAATCGTCAATAAATGGCGATTTTTTTTAAATTAGCCGAAAATTGAAGCTTGTTTCAGTATTAAATGACCATTTAATCTGCTAACAGGCGACGTTATATGATCGTTAAATGGTCAAATCATAGTTAATTTTAAAAGTTTTATTTTAATGAATTAATTATTTAAATTAATTATTTATTTTATATTTATAATAAATTAAGCATTAAAATTTAATTTCAGATGAATTTTAATTAGGTAAAATTAGCAAAATGTTCTTTTTACCGCTGTAAAATGAGGTTATGTTTGCGATGTGAAAGTGGAAGAGAGACATATAACAACAACAAATATATAGATGAATTTATACATTTGAGTCCGAGTGCTTGAAACGGTACATTTTTTCTTACTATCCACTCTTGCAGTTGCTTTATTTCATTACATTTCATATTTTCAAATACTATTACTTGATAGTAACACACACTTGATACCATAGCATGGATTTTATACACTGAGAAAAAGAAATCTTTTTAGTAAATATCGTTCTTAAATGAGAATGCAGGATACTACTATTTGAAAAATCATATTTATGTGTTAAGAAACGTGGATTAATAGTTAATCCATAGATAATGCGGGTCCTAACCTAACTTAATTTTTCTCGCCAAGAAAGATACAGTCAATACACCGCGTCATAATAATTAATCCAGAGTGGATTTTTATGTATTCAAATACAGTGTGAATTAATTATTAAGACGTGGTACTATCTATAAAGATTTTTTTTTCTCAGTGTAGGTTAGAGTCACTAGAACAATCACTTTCACTAGATCTCCTTTTTTTCTAAACTAGTGACATTTTACGCGCTTCGCGCGACCTGCATGTTTTGTTTGTCTGTATACTTTTTGGCATTTCTTAAGTTTTGAGACTGCTTTCTGTATTCATCTGCGTGTGCGTATGTAGATTAGTATTAGCATTATATACCTGTATAGATGTAGTATATGTATATATATATACTTATAATAGATTGACCATTTTTTGACCATTCTGCAGTCAATAAATACTCCAAAAATTAGTCATATAAAAATGGTCAAAAAATGACGATTGGCCATTTTTCAATGGTCTATTTTCTACCAGGGAAACTATATGATCATAGCAAATAATTTGCTGTAAACAATTTTCTTGTATTATAACAAATCCTAATTAATAATAATCGTTAATATGATAACGCGTACATTTTTTTGCTTATGCCGAACCATGACTAACTGATACTACTTTTTTTTTTTAATTTGAAAATGTTAAGAAGCATTCTAGTATAATTTAGCCCTCGATCCTAATCGTCAATCGATGGTTTCTTATTGTATCAGTAAGCTTGTATATAATTACATAATGAAGTCAAGATGAAATAATGTGGTTGGCGTCAAAGTGTGGCGCTATTGATAGGCTGACTTTATTGACGCATAATTATTATTCCCTGTCACTGGGCTTCAAGGAGCAATTAAGGTCTTCTTCACGCTTGTAAACGTTTTATGCTTCAATTTACTTTAGAGCACCAGATAGTATTTTAAAGTTCAGAAATTTTAGTTAGAAGATTTATGAATTATGCAAATACAAAACGTTAATTTGAACTGCACTTTTTAAATATGACAAAAAATTTATTCGGCCTTAAGAATTTGAAGAATAAAAATGAGAGAACTTTGAATTTTTGTAAGAAATAAAGTTTTGATGGTTTTATTGATCAAACTAGAAGTGTAGTTTTCAGCTTAAAATGATAAATTATTATTACATTTGTGATGTTATAAAAAAAGATCAATAATTGTGCCTTTGTCCCTTAAAGTTCGTCTCGCTTTAACTTTTATTATCAAAAGTGATCAATTTTTGTGCTTCTATCCCTTTTGTGTATCTAAGTTCGACGCGCTTTAAATTTTGTCATATGATTTTTACATTATTTATACAAACTCAATTTAATTAGCATTAAAAAATTGAAAAAGATAATTATTTCGAACATTAGATGCAATTGAAAATTGATTTAAATTTTATTGTCAAACTTCAATTATATCAATTAGCATGGGATGTCAAAACACGTAGTTTGTATTTTTTATGTGAACAATTTTAAAACAAGAACAAAATATTAAGTTCCAAAAAAAAGTTTGATCGATAATACTAAGAAATAAATCATTACTTCTAAGTGATATCTACTTTATTTGCCATCCCAATTGCGATGGTATTTTGAATCTTTAATACCCATATTTTTCTATTTAGTAATTAAATAAATAAAAAGACTCAAGAATATTAAAACACCTGCAGTAGATAATTTGATGACTTGTCATGTATTAGTAACAATTCTATTTGAAAACATGGAGTCATCCTGGTGTAACTTCGGGAAATATTGCTCATAATAAATTATAAGTATCAGTTTTAATTTTTGCATTCACAATGGATTTTAAATGCATTTTAAAATTTGTAAATAATTTTTTTTAAAAAAATGTCGAAGTATTCAAAAGTGTTTTGCAAAATATAAAGCTGCATAGCAAATGAAGGTAAAACAGGCAATCATATTTAATAAAATAAGTGTAATAAAGGTTAGTTGTAGAAGTTTTTAAAGATAAACTTCTTGAAAACTCCTTTATTATTAATTATATTATTTCATTTATAAAAAATTATCGAAAAATTTAAAGCGAGGATGTTAAAAAAATTGCCAATATATATATAATTTGTAAATAATAAAAGATCAATAAGTATTGAAACTCTCCGCGCATACAATTAGACTATTAAATAATAATAATAATAGTAATAACAATACAGTATAAACTTAAATGCTTTGCTTCATATAAATTATTTAAATTATAATCTATAAAGAGTAAAAATTGAAAAAAATTAAATTATCCACTTCTTTTCAATTCTTACAATCTCCAAATCCAAGGAACAAAGAAAAAGATGTTTCTATACAAACCTAAACACGCGGTGGTCTTCCATGCGTGGAACGGTAACGAGTATTGTTTTTTGTGCTCCGTGGTGAAAGATTATAAACTAACGAACTTGGCTCGAAAAAAAAAGTTCCGCCGAACCGGCGAGCTTATTGGTATAATCCCTGCTCTATCCTTCTCAGCTTTTAAAGGTAGCTGCCGTCGGCGTCGCTGCACTTGGCGAGAGGCCCATTTAGAAACCGGTTTGCCACACGTTGCGCGGAAACGATTCGGAGACGCCGTCGCCACCGCCGCGCGCACGATATTTAGCTCGTTGCTCTCTCGTCCTTTTCTTTTATCTCGCTGCAAAATTCGCGAAACCGCTTCGATCGCGATTCTGCTCCATTTTATTCCGCCGCTTCGGTTCGTCGATCATTTGGAAGCCGAGCTTGCTCTCGTTCCCCTCGACGGTCGAGGCTCGACTTGCTGAATTTGCTTATTTTTTTCTTGCCGCGACGATACTTCTTATCGCCTTGGAGCGTAACGTGAGCGCGCCGCAGTGGTTTTTAAAAATCCTTTTGTCTGCCATTCTTTGTGATTTAGGTTATGTAAAACGCTTTGCAGTCTATGCCCGTTTTCTTCGTACAATTAAAATTTGTCCTCTCTTCATTCCACTATTATATACGATGATTATTATTTTTGTATATATATGTATCTTGATAGTAGAAAATAAACTCAGGAATAACAATACATTCTCATAAGTTTTTCAATAAACTGTCAGCTTACTCACTGGTAACCAAGTAAACATTGTAGAACGAAAAAAATTTCTAAGTAGAAAGCCTCTCCGCAAGCTATTCAAGGTTTTTCATAAAGGACCAAAAAGAGAGAGCCCAGAGCGCAGTGTGAGCGCAATTTTTTGCCAAACTAATCTAGATCAAAGCGAGCAGGTAGGCGGCGGCGGACGTTCGCAAGAGAGAAAGGTCTTCTTAAATATATTCCTGCGCTGATGATGATATATCAATAAGCAAGCCAAACGCAGTTCCCGAAGCGTCCTCTGAATCATAGATCACAAGATCCTTTATTACCTCAGCTTAAAATCATCGCCCGGACACTCAGCAATTATCACTCGCACTCGCGACGTATATCCCGCAATCAAAGCGCAAAGCCGAAATTTCGCCAAGCCTTTGTATATATCGATTTTAACGATCTCAGCGCGGCGCAGTAGATCATCGAGCGTGGCGATCGTCAGTTGCCGACTGGACGCTCGAACTTTCTGTTCGTGTCGTTCCTCCCGGCCTCCCTTCTCTTTCTCTTCTCTCTCTCTCTCCCTTCTCGCAGTCGCCTCCTGCCGCGGACTATACTCGCAGCGCGCTCCTGTGCACAGGCTGTGTCTGTGTGTCCTCGTATCTTTTGACTCGACGCTCGGCTAACTCGCGAGAGGCTCGACGCGACACATAACGCGCGGCTCGAGTCTATTGGGCTAGGAGAACACCTGTTGTGGTTACTCGCTGGCGCGAGTCGAGGGGCTTCCGATTGCCAGCGTCCTAGTCGATACCCCTTTGTTTAAGCTATTATCTCGCTCGATCAATTATTTGGGTACATCCCGCGGCGTGTCGGCTCGTTTGCGCTTAAATTAAACCGTATATCGAGTGCGAGCTTGTTAGAGTCATCGACACCGGCTGATTTCGCTAGCGAGACGTTGCAGTTTCTTTCATGTTGAAGACTATGATTCAGTTGGAAGATCGTACGAAACTTTTTGATGAAACTCGAAAAAACTGTTTTATCGTTCGAAATAAGTTATACAAAACAGGCTTGTTTACAATTTTTTATTACATTTGTTTCTTTTGAAGCTTTAAACGGATTGATCCTTTAAAAAATACTTCTCCGATACCGATTAATTAGTTTACTTAGTAAATATGCTGAATATAAAATGTTATTTCATAAGTAAAGTACAAAATTGTCATTGTTGCCTTCAAGACAATTATTATACAAGACATGTATCAGTTTAAACCACTATTGTAAATAATGCTGTAATTTCTTAGCACCGAGAGGACCAAAATGCTGTCCATACTGAATAAGTTAATCAAGATAGATTATGCTATTATTGAAACCAGTTTAATTTTATGTTTATAATTGTGTATATATATTGCAAACTAATGTTCGAGTCATTCGAAAAATTAAGAAATTGAATTTATAAAAAAATGTCTTGGAAAGTACCTTTTATCTCGAAATATTAGTGATTTATGATAACATACTTTATTTTAACTAGTTTATATTATTTGATTTTGATACACTTATATTTATCATATTACATCATTTTACTTTCATACGAATTTAAAAAAAAGTTTAATCTAAATCAATAAAAATAATTAAAATTTTATTTATTTAGATTGTGTTGGATTAATTTGTAAAGTTGGAAAGTGATTGACGAGAAATAGATTTGTTTGCTTAGAGCTGATGTGACATCTCTATGAAATATCGACTTTCCTTAAAAGTGCGAGAAACGTGTCTTACAGTATTTATCATACATACTTATGCAGGTACACTGATTTTCAGGAATTTACAAATTTTATTATAATGAAATATCTGCAGATTCTAATTTTATACATTATTTATCGTTGTTCAGAATATTAAAAAAAATATTATCATTTAAAAAATAATTGACTTATTGAGTTTTGTGATAGAATGTTTTGACAATTAATTTCTGCGAGTAAAACTTATGATTTACATTAAAATTTGTACAGCTGTGAACTATTATCTACAGTTTTTTTATCTCAAACTTTGTTTTTTTTTCTTTTTTTTGAAGCGCGAAATAAATTCCATTATTTTGTGTATATTTGTATGAAAGCACGCAAATTTATGAGGAAATAGATAACAAATATTTTATGCCACTTTAACCTCAAAATCATAACTTTAAGATGATTTTTCGGCTCTCGCGGCATAAAATACGGTTCGATACTGGTGCGTAAGTTGATTTTTGCCTCGTGCGACTTTTCTCACGAAAGAAAAGTGAGAAAAACGTCTCACGAGGCAAATAACCACCTTCCACACCCGTATCGAAATGTACTATTTTATATTGTTAAAATCGCGTCACATTATTTCTAATTATTTGTAAACGTTTTTGCATATTTTTTAAATTACCATTCACTTTTTTGATAATTGAAAAAAGAATTTATTGGTTTATTTTTATTAGTTTAGTTTATATCTTAATGTAGACTGTCGATTTAAGTATTTTTTTTTTAAATAATATTCTACGATCTACATAGCTTTTTGACATGTTTAGAAGACTAAAGACTGAAGGAGACTTGCTTTTTTGAATGTCAAAATCTATTTAAATACCAAAAGAATCCATATTTGTACCGTCTAAAGACTTTAAATATTCGAGTTGTGCACACTTTTAGTTTAATTTTAAAAAATAAAAAAAAGCTTCTTATATAAAGGGGAAAATATATATCAATTTGATCAAACGATATAATAATTGTAATGAAAATATACCAAAAATGATCATAATCCGTATACCTAATGACATTTATAATTTATGAGTAAATTGTCGCAATTTCAATAAAACCTATCATAAATTTAAACAAAAATTGATATTAAAAAAATATTGGAAAAGTCGATAAAATCTTGTCTTTACAAAATCAATATTTTTTAAATCTGAAAAATGCAAGGTAAGCTTGTTTTCTTTACTTCCTTTTTTCAAATATTCATTAAAGATTTATATAATACTGCATTTTCTGTTCTCGTCAACTTATATTTTTCTCTTAGAACGCAATAATTAATTAACTTAAAAAAATTTTCAATCCTTTACGTAGAAAACGCACTCTACTGATGTAATTTCAAAATACTGAAAAATACTTTTTATTATATAAATACAAATTTATACCCTATCATATTTACGGCTTTTGGTAACTGACCCATTTTAAATAATAAAATTTTTTGAGTATTTTCTTTTAAATCTAGCACTTTTTTGAATCTTTCACGTAGACCAATAAGTATTTTTGTGAGCTTATAAAAATAATTTTTGTCGTAAACTCATAAATGTATTAGGCTTCGCAGGAAGATTTTGCAAAAAACAATTTTCGAAAAATGTACATTTTACTAGTCACAGTATCTGCCTATTGACAAATGTTGGTATCGAAAAAGGATTACTTTGATGTTAGATATAGAGATTAACACTTTTCCACCAAAATCAATGTCTAATAGCATTATGAATTATTAAATCGCTACAACGAAAGACTCTTTTATTGCCTCAAAACATCCATTTACTAATGTGTAAATATGATAAAGGTGCTTTTTTGGCTTGATGATGATCGATCTTCATCTTCATTATTTAATTTGAATACGACACATGGAATCGATTTTTTAATGTGTAGCATTTGTAAGGGATTATATTTAAACGTATATACGTATAAGGGACCGCGCTCTATTGTGATTTTGATAAACTGAATATATTGAAAGAATTTTTATTGCTCATAAATGTTAACCCTCAGCGTATTTATGACTATCCAATATGTAAATTTAAATATTACATAAAAAACCGTGAAGTTTAAGAAGCGTAATAAGTGAATGTATAATATTGAAAACACTTCAATAGGCAGTGTTTACTTTACCCATTCTGAATAACAAATCTAAATACTCAAGAAAAATTTATAGAATTTCTAAATTCATGGAGAAAGGGATTTAATAAATTCTGCTAGAAATCCTAAATTTTTAAGTGTTTCATATTAATAAAAGAACAATCGAGATTTATGTACTGTTGCAAAATAGTAAAGAGATAAAATATCACACACAAATAAATTTATTTTATTTTTAATTTTTCAGATTTTACTAGAATAATTTGTGCATAAATATTCTAAAAGATAGTCTTTGTTTATTATATCACACTGCTTGCATTATTAATATTTATAATTTTCTATCTTAATTTTATATTGTAATTTGTATAATAGTATTTTTTTATAGAAACATAATAATTTTTAACTCTACATGCAGTAACCACAATATTTACTAAGCAAAATATTTACTAATTCTTTAAATTTAATTTTGGTTTTTATTTAGTAAAATTTGTTATTTTAATGGTAAATAATGTTTCGACATCAAATAATGTCAAATCCTGATCCGTTGGTAGATAATATTGTAATTATTAATAAACCGTTTTCTCCGTGTAGCAACATCTGCAAACTCAATTAAAAAATTTTATTTGCTTTATTAGTAAAATTACAAGTTTCCATTTTAAAGTTTTATTTTATTTTTTTACTTATGGTTAGTAAATGCTTGCAAAGAGGTCAGTAATTCTAGCAGTGAAATATACCAAATGATTTTACCCCAATTGCAAATAATGACCTTAAACTGAACTGCATTTAGTTGTTAAGAAGCGTATTACTATATGCTCATTTTATGTAGGACTCTTGTTTTATGTAGCACTACTCTTAGATATGTTCAATATAGGTTCGGTTTGCAAAGTAAATCCTAATCTTAAAATTTCTGGTCAAATTAAAATTTATGTTTTCAAAATTTATTATTGTGTTAGTAATAATAATTCGCAATAAGATAATATTTTTATTATCATATTTGTAAAATTTAATATAAAATATAAAACTACAAGAAGACTTCAGACCCTTTAATTAAAAAATTTATCTGTCATCTACATATAAGAACTTTTCTAGTTTAAAGTATTTACAAAATTGGGCCACTCTCTAAGTCAATGAGTCCTCAAATTAATTTCTTAATTTTTAATGATATTTATTTTATATACAGATGTAGAAAAATAATTTACTCTTAAAATGTAAATAATTTGCTGTAAAAGAATCTTATCTTATGTTTTAAGAAAGAAAATAAAACTAGAGAAAATGTGCTTTAATTTGCTTCCTGCAAAATGGAAAAATATTATAATATAATATTATTTGGTTCAAAATTATGGCAAGTTGCATTTGAGCTACGAAATATCATCTAAATTCAAGCCTGTTATTCTTTACAATTTATTTGACAATATAATTCCGTTACTTTCATTTAAACTTTAGATAACATTAATATTTTTCAATTTTCGAGGAAGCAAATTAAAGCATGTTTTCTCTAGTTTTATTTTATTTCTTAAAACATAAGATAAGGCTCTCCAAAAGCAAATTACTTCCACTTAAATACTAGCAAGATTTTATTTTAATTTACATAAAAATAAAATGAATAAAATATCATAAAAAATTAAGATATCAATTCTAGGACTGATTGATTAAGTTAGAAGTCCAATTTTTGGAATCTTTATATTTAAAAAGTTCTTTATCCTTGAAAGCAAAATCTTTGAACCAGCGAGTCTGGACTCTCTTCGTCAGAAACGTTCTTGCTTTACAAATTCGAGATCGATGGAAAAGAATCTTTGTGAAAATTATGTTTATTTAAAATGTAATTTAAAATGAATAAATGATTAATAATTTTAAATATTTCATATTAATTCTGGGCAAAGTTTCTGGCCAATAAACGTTAAAATAACACTTATCCAAAAATTCTGTTCAAAGAAGTTACAGAATTTTTAGATAAGTGTCATTTTAATATTTATTGATTAGAAATTCTGTCCAAAAATGTTCGATTTTCTACCAGGATTCCAACACAATTGACTATTTAAATAATAAATTTTAATAGTAATTTTTCTTAAAAAGCTCATATATTTACAAAGCTAACATTTCGTAACAATTTTTTTTATATTTGTACAAAATTTTATTATAGGACATCCCTGTAAATGCATAGATTAAACAATTGTTATTGAGAAAACAAATTTATAAGGCTTTCATCCAAGTATTTTTCTTAGTGTTCACGCAAATTAATGTTCATTATAGTATGAAAGTTAACCCTATTTTTATCACCCAACATTTGTCTCTTCTGAAGCTTAAGCACGGGAAGGCGGAGGGGAAAAGTAATGGAATGTAAAAGAACGCATCAGACAGGACGGAAAAGCCTAAAGCCTCCTGGTATATATATATATATATAATTTAAAGTAGCCCCAGCGACGGAAGTCGTCGACGACGTTTTCCGCAATAGCCGCTGACGTGAAAACGGATAAGCGCCGTACTTTATAGGGGGAGATCGAGCGCCGGCGGTGGCGGCGACGGCTACGGAAAATCGAGGAACGAGAGAATGCGCCAGCCCCGAGAGTCGAGAACGACGTCAATGTCGATAACATTTCTGCCCCACGACGAGAGATATGCAACAAAGATAGTAAAGCTCGATTCCAAAACTGATATAAAGCGCGCACCGATTCAATGGCTTGCGCACTTGCGTCCGCGCTGGAATTCCGACGCCCGGCTTGGACGTTGCTATGTCGGCTGTATTGTTTTTGAAATTAGTTTTTCTTTGTTGCCAATTAGAAGCCGATGCTAATTCATTAACGGTTTAGTCAAACTTATTATAAGGACTACAAAAATAAATATTTTAATTGAAAGGTATTTTTTAGTATTGCTGAATATATAAACTTTTTTTACTAAATTTAAAATTGTTAATTACGTTATTTTATGAAGATCATGTAAATTGCATGTACATATATCACAATAGAAATTGGTTTGATTTAACAAGGGCTAAAAATAGCTCAAAATAAACTCTATATATTTTTAAAAATAAAAATATTCACTAAAACAAGAAAAATAACGTCAAAATGTCGAAAAAAAAAGAAAAAAGTGAAGAACTAAAGTAAAAGCCCGCGTTATGAAGACAAATTTTGATGATAAAAAAGTTTTGGATGCCCTTGTTTTATACTACGTTAAACAAAGCAAAAATGCCCAAATATAGCTGAATGCAAACGAAAATATTTCGAGATAATGAAAAAATAAATTGAAATCAATGTAAGTAATGTAATAATATAAAAAAAAGCTAAATATGAGAAACTAATATAAAATTCTTTACAATGTCAAATGAAGCAAAATAACAAAAAAATAAAGTTGTACATAATTTAGTAGATGGGACAATAAAATTATCACAAAGAAAACTGTAGAAAACATTTTCAACACTTACCAACAGTCTTTAATTTAATTGGGAAACGTTACAAATTCTGGAGAGTAATAATTCACGATATGATAAATAAAAGTATCAAAAAGAAGGAGATATTTATTAAAGCTATATAAAGTCTAATTTTAAGTATTAAGGCTTTTAAAATCTGAATATTTCAGTCTAGAGAACTCCTCAATCAATTTTTAATAAATGAAATGAAATTAGAGTAAGCTTTAAAAAGCTGTTTTTAGAATGAAGAATTGGTAATTAGGAAATTAATTAGTTAAAATTTATGCGAGTTGCACTGATTAATTATGAAAATCGGCATATCGTAATTTACGTAATTTTTGGTACGCGTTTGTAGCTTAAACAAGCAATATTGGTCTTGATTATCAATTCTTCATTCTAAAAACAGCAATTGGAAGCTTGCTTTCTTTAGTTTCATTTATTGGAAATTTATCAAGGATTTGTATATAGACGGAAATATTCATATTTATCTTATATCATATTTTCTTAAAAATGATCGTATTTAATAGCTTGAGAATTCTGAAGTGCAAGACAGTACTATTGAAACTTTGTCCTTTTTTGGTATTTAAAAACATGAATTCCAATGTTTTATCAAGATCTATGACTCGGATCAAGGGTGGATAGTATTAAACTCACGACGAGTTAACAATGTTGTTAACTACATATTTAGAGAAACAAGATAAACTTTTTATAAATTTAGTAAAAACTTTTGGCCTAATTTGTGTTATTAAATAAATTTTTAGCCTGGTAATGTCATCGTAATGAAACATCGTTTTTAACTAAAAGCAACTAAAGAATTTTCTTTCTGTCTAACTCACCTTGGCCCTACAAGATCAATTAAATCTTGACAATTTTTACAATGACAGATAATGTAAAGATCTTTCGAAAGGATTATAGTATATTTAATTAAATTATTTTTTTAACATCTCAACATTAATTATATTACACATACTGAACGCAGAAATTAAAACAAAAAAATTTATTTTTTAGCTACTAAGTTTAACAAAAAATAAACATTCGATCTATTGTAAATTAAATTTTTCAGGGGAAATATTGTGACAGTAAAAATAAAAGTTCTCTTAAAAACATCTTATATTAGTACACGAATATGAAAATTGAATATTTCATCATAAGATGTTTCTAGGCTCGCTTCGCTTTAGAGAAAAACATCTTACGAGATAAATAATTAACTTCCGAACAATTAGTATTATTAGTATTATTAGTATTATTTCGAACTAAATTTTATACCGCAAGAATTAAAAAATTAGCAAAATTCAAAAATCAAATGTGTGTATAAACGTTTACGCTGGTGAAAAATCTCTATTTATTTTTTTTTTTTTTTGGAAAATTAGAATAAATTTGCGATAATACTATTAAAACTAAGTATACAGATATCATTTTCTATATTGTAAATGACTTCTTTACTCAATTTGATGGGACAATAATTAGATTGAAAGATATCTGAGGTCAAATAATTTTAATAAATTGGAGAGTCTCTTCTAATTGCTATGATTTATCAGAAACATTTGTCAAAATAATTAATAAATGAAGTACATAGTTCTTTTTTTTTTAAATGTTTCCAGATTTTTGGTCATGCTCTGGATAGTAGCTAAGGCTGTCAATTCTCTTTTTACGAGTTGTTGAAATCTATCAGACTCCATCTCCTAGAAGTGTTATTACAAGATGCCCTGCACTATCAAATCAATACCGAAACATACAATACATATAGCAGGAGCATGGATTATGTGACAGAACTGCGTCTCTACAGGAGTACCCAAGACCATTAAAGAAAGAAAATAGTATAGGAAAATGCATATGTGTCAATTTTCAGGACATTTTGTCATTACGTAATATTATAAGTACCAATTTTTTAATATTTTTATTTTCTCAATAACAGTGTATTAATTTTTTTATTACTTTATGAAAATTCTATCATAAATCTTACTTTCTTCTAATGTAAGATTCCATGATCGAATGAAATATTTGATCAAATAAATAACAAATTAATATTATAAGTATTAATTTTTTAATTTTTAGTTACAAATAATATCGAAATTATAATTTAAACTTATTTAAATTATATATAAACGACTATAATTATGAAACAATTTTATGGAATTTTTCAATATGACAATTTGACATACTCAGAACTAAAATAAGTTAAATTTACAGCTATTATAGTTATTATTAATACGGTGACCCATTTTTTTAGTTTTTCAACAATGTCTATAACTAAAAAGAATTTTTTAATCAAATCACCTTTTTTATATACATGCTTAGTCTATGTATAATAGAATACCATTAATATGAATTTTATATAAAAAGTGATAGATGTCATATAATTTTTATGAATCAATGTAAAATTGAATTTTTAAATTTAATAAAAAATTTATTTATTGCGCAATATTAATAATATTTTTTCTTTAAAATATTTATTATTACAATCTTTATATTAAATTTGGATTTTATCTGTTCTTTAAAATCTTTTCAAGTTTATAATTATTGTTTCTAAATTTAAATTAAATATTAAAAAGTTTATTATCGTAAAGTAATTTTTTAGTCTTTCTATTCGATGTAAGGTAAAAGAAGGGACGTGCGAATAACTCGAGTGAAAATGGAACGTTCGCATCACGATCTTTATTGACTTAAATGATAGTGTGAAAAGTCCACAAATGGTCAAACCTACAGGGACTGTAGAACTTTTTATTATTTGTTTTTATTTTAAATTAATGTTAATTAATAATGAATTCAGAAAATGATTATAATTTAAAATAATGAAGCATATACATTTTAATTCTATTTCAAATATTTTCTGTAATTATTGATTATATAAAGTTAAATTTTAGAGTTTATTATATACAATAATATTTTCACTCGATGAATAAAGTTTTATTAGCAATAAGCAGGTTATAATATGTTTCAAGTTTCAGTAACACACATCAGTTGTTACCAGAAAAAGTAAAAATCAATAGTTAGCAGCGTAATTGCTAAATTAATAATTAAAATAAATATTACATAATGCCTACATCATCTTCCATGGTGATACCTTAATAAACACACCACTACTTTTCTTAATTTCAGATTCGTAAGAATTCAAAATTGCACTCACCAAGCACTGCCCTGTGGCCCTTGAGCCTGCGTCCGATGTTGGGCGAGACGAGGCTAAGCCGGTCGGCGCGCGAGCCGAGCAGTGGACTCGGGCTGCGCCTCGGCACCGGCTGCTCGACGTTAATGCCGTAGATGCTGCTGGAGCCGCTGGAGCCGCCGACGACGGTCTCACCAGAGCCGCCACCGTAGCTGCCCAGACCGTCGCCCGCCAGGCTCCACTCGGCCACGCTGTCGATGCTGCTGCTGCGCGGCAGACACGAACTGCCGCTGCTGCACTCCCGTCTGCACTCGTCATAGTTAAGGTATAATTGAGGTCTTTTTGATTTTGCATTTGGATTGTGAGGTACGTTATGCTGAATATAGTGGGTATTGTTATACGAATACATTTGAGCTTTCTCGAAAAGATTTAATTTGGCTGAAACTGTGGTAGACGAAGCAGGAGACATTTTTTTATTTTACACAAGTTGTTGACTCAATTTGAACCATTTATAAATTTAAGTTTAAGGTTTTATTTGACCGTTACAATTGGGAGCAACTGCAGAAAACTATACGAAAAAGTTCGTGATGACTGTGTTTTTATCAAAGACGGACAGACAAATGTTCAATTTTTGACTGCTCATTCACGAGCTCTTGCTTTTCGTCTCTAAAAAATAGTATATTATGTACCAAGGGCGCAAAGTGAGCTTTTTTAGACCAAGTGTGGAATTTGCAGTACGAGTCAAGG
>UELX01005086.1:0-15053 GCA_900480035.1 Eupelmus urozonus | reverse complement strand
CCTCGCTGCGCTCGGGCGCCTAACCTCGCCGTGCCAGAAAGTGCCACTTAAGACACTTGTATCGTAATGTACTATTTCTGTTAAACAATAATATGTTTATTATCTTCCAATACATGCACCGCAGTGTATCTAGGCTATACCTTACATGAAACTTACACGACAGCTCTACAACTACGACTGACTAAAGAACTTAGTTACTTGTTTTTATTCGCTACAATTTGTCAACTCAGCTATATTAGCATTTTACAGAATTTGTTGCCCTGCTTAGATCTGCTCTTTTGCTATCACTTACGCAATCTCAAATAAACATAAGTTTATAATAGTTGCAGTTTTAGAATAAGAAAAATTATGTTATTTTTGTAGGTAAACGTATTGCATTTAAATTACGCAATTTACATGAAAAGAATTTGAGGACGGCAATATGCAAATAAATGCGGTTTTTTTAATTGAAAATATCATTTAACAATACTTTATAAGCAACAATATAGATGAGCAATGAATCAATAGATAAGTCATGAAATCAAGAACACATTATACAAACGTAACAACTTAACTGCATAAACTATTGTTCAAACCTTATTTTTAGATTTAATAATTTTATATTCAAAATTATATATTATAAAAGTAAGTATTTAATCTCTATTCTCGTAGGTATTCTGCGTTATAACCATTTTTAATAGGTAAATTACTAACAGGGACATTTCTATGTCTAAAATACTCATTGCTCTACTGTTATGAAAGTCGACGTAAACACATTATCCGATCTAAGAATAAAAAATAAGTATTTATTGTAAATACTATACGATCAATCTTTTAAACAAAGACATATATGTACTTGTTGAAAGAAAAAACATGTTCGATTCTTCGCATCCTCAACAATCTAGCCCCGAGTCTAGCTCGCCGGCGCTGCACAAGGCAGAAACTCGAGCCTCTCGACGGCTAAGGAGCGAGTCAGAAACACCTTGGTATTCCCCGGAGGCTTTACGAGAACGTAACTCCGGAGGAGGGGGGGGTGAATTCCAGAGTCAGTGGACCATAGGTTTCGTCTGAGCACAAATGTCATCCAGAAGTTGGGCGCGCGAGTCAAGAGCCCAGTGTGCTCTCGGCTCCAGCTGCTGAAACACGATATACTCGTATGCAAACGCATGCCACAGCTTCGCGCTCTGCTGTATGCGGATTTGGTATTTTTCAAGTTGCAGTTTATTTTTCTGCCTTTTTCATACAATAGCTGGAATTTTGGTGATGCTTTTGCTGGCAGTAGAAATATTGATAAATGTAAGCTAATTCAAAATTTTGTCAAATTCAAATTTTTAATGAAATAACATTTTTTAGTCGAAGGAAAATTCCTATTCCTTTTTTGCAAAAGGTTACTTTTTTAATATTACGTGCTACCGCGTATTGTATACAACTGAATATTTTTCAAATATTCCAAAATCCCTTACATAGAATCTGATCTCGTGCCGTTTCGAAAAGTCACACCCAGTAGCTCCGCACCCCGAAATCTCGCTTTCACCTGCGCCGCATCGACAAAAATTTCACGTAACCATCTACTCGAACCACTAACGCCACGACCTCACCAAAAATTATTTCAACCAAATAAAAGCAGCATTTTCGGGTGGGCTGTCCAGACGGTTTATTTGTCGACTCCGCAGGGCGTTAACAGTTGTTTATATTTGTTCAACCCTTATCTTTTCTCCGGGGCGTTCGCGCGAGCGCAAGGCAAAGAACTTTCTCTCTCTCTCTCTCGGTCGTTCTAGCTGCAGACGCCGCGTGCTGAGAAATATAAGCACCGGCAGGTATATACGTATATACAAGGAGAGAGAGAGAGAGAGAGAGAGAGAAATGGGCCGAGTAACACCACGAGGAGAGAGTGTACAAACGGAAAAGCCGGCGCGCTCTCGCGTCTTGAATTAGATTTTCCGGAGAATCTAATTGAATGAGAAGAATGCGAGAGAGAAAGAGAGAGAGAGAGAGGGAAAGAAGAAAGTGGGCCGCGCGTTGTAGCGAAATACAAGCAGTCCTCGACGAGGACGGAGAGGTGACTGCCTCTATTATTTTCTTCAACTTGAATATTCAGTTTGAATAACTGCGAGCGCGAGCGCGGCCTTCTTGTTTTTCCGATTATTCTCTCTCGATTACGCCGCTGTTAGAGTTCGAAATGAAAAATGATTATGTACACGGCGCTGTGTGGATATTAAGTAAGAACTACTGTTTGCTCACTTTTGAATTTGTTTGTTTATCAAGTTTGTTCGCTGACTTTCATCAATTTACTTAGGCGTATTACTACAGAAGTTCGAAAAGTCGACGATTCTCATTCTATAATCGTGAACGTCTTAAAAATCAAAGCCCAACAATAACTCAACCAAACCCACGTCTTAAAAACTTAAATTGCATTCCAAACCACGCGGATCAGTCCAAACAGCCGTCCTCCGGCAATGAATCTCCCCCCAGCCTCTTAGCGCCTATTGCGCTAATAAAACATATCGATTAATCCAATCCGATAAATTAAGCGCAGCCTCTCGCGACAAGCGTTTAAGGTTAATACGGCGATTAAAGGCCTAACGAGCTAAACATCCCTTGGCAGGCTCTCTCTCTCCCAGCGGGAGAGACTCTCCAGATATACACCTAGCTCCAGCGTGCAAGATTAATCCTCCGAAGCAAGAAGTCGCGCGCTTGCGAGCTTTAAATATCGCGCTAATCTCGGGAGAGGCGGCGTGTAGCGGATTATTCGCGACGAAAAAGTAATTAGTCGCCGGGAATAATTGGCCCCACCTGCGCTCGCGATTCTCTGTGTAGGCTGGATACTTTGGGGCTTTAACGGACTGCCCCGCTAGTCGGGGACGCAAAAAGAGAGAGTCGCGCGCCTATCTAAACACTCGGCTGGAAACCATAAATTCGATGTCTTATCGGGCCTTGACTCTGTATAGGGGGAGAGAAAGAGAGAGAGAGAGAGAGAGAGAGAGAGTCAAAACAGCCCGCAAAGCGCATTGAAATTTATTTGAAGGGCTTGCAAGCTCGCTGGCTGTGTTTTCTTTTGTTTTTGCTCTTTTTGGGAGAGTGGAGGAAAAGTTTCGCGAGCTGCCGGATGAAGTTTCTCATTGAATAATGGTGAGTTTAGGTAACGAAATCCGTTCGGTTGGTCGTGAGAAAGATGTTTTGTGCGATCTTTGTTTGTTTATTTTTTTTACATCGTGTTTATACATGTTTTTTTACTTATTTATAAGACGTAGCAATTTTATTATCTTTAAAAGTATTACCTCGTAAATCTAAATATTTGGATACGTATGAATAAATAATAATATAATGTATAAGTAAGTTTTTATTAAATGATATTACTTAAACAATATAAACATTTTTAAACTATTCTTATAAAACTTCTTTTAATTAGTAAAATCAACATTTATTTTGATGATGCATCTATATTTATGTACATACGCAGGCATACATTTACATTGCTATAGTTAATTATTATTATTTTCATTTGTTCAGCTGTGTGTATATATAAACACTGTTTCAAATTCCTTGAAAAAAATCTTCAAGTATACTTGAGGATATTCTCAACTCGCGGAATGTTTTTGAATTTATAAATTAACAAATACATTGGTTACGAGTTAACTTCACCTATGATAAATTCAAAACATTCCGCGAGTTATGAATATCCTCGAGTGTACATACTTAATTTATTAAGAAATTTATATTTGTTCTTTTACAAATAAAAAACTGTTTACATAGCGTTTTTGTAAAACATTAAAAACGTTTTATGTTTCGAGTACTACAGCAACACAACTTTACAGAATTTATACGCAAAATTAAGCATTTACAAATTAAAATCGATCAAGCAGATTCAGGGATATAAGGGTTCATACACATACACTTGAACTTACACATATACTTGAACGTGTGTTTTCACGAGCACACACATAAATCCCTATAGAATGTTAGATACCATAAGAATAATATGTTACTTATCGTACATTAAAAATTTTTTTAGTATTTTAATTTAATATCCGAGCGCGCTTTTTCAACAAAAGTTAAAAGAATTCCCAAATATTTGTTTAGAAAAACATCTTTTTTGAATTATATTGGCTGACCTTTTTAAGTTCAATAAAACTTTTAACCATTTTTGATTTTGCTGTGGGAAACATATGTTTCCACTACCGGCAACAAAGTTTCCAATTTTGGAATAAAAGAGTTGCTCGCCTTTTTAATATTTCAAAAACAGCATTGGTGTTAAAGCGAAGCTAAAGCGTCCAGTTAGTGGAGTAGTAGAAAGAGTTTCAAATTGAATAGAGTAACTAATTTTGAGCATAGAGGAGATAGTCTTTAATTTCATCCTTTGATTTCTCGAAATATCCTTGTGCTAAAATATTGTATGTGTCGTGTATAAAGTAAAGTAGTACGAAAAACTCCATCATTACTATACAAAATAAACCTATTACAAATATCACATCTCTTAATTACATTCGCAATGTTTTCTTAGTATCCCATTGGTAATTTAGTATTGTAGTTATTACATTCTTTGAGTAGTTATTATTTGTGTGTTATAATCTTTTGAGCGATTTAATTTGTTTATTTTCTTCTTACTTAAATAACTATTAATTTTATTTAGTGAATTTCTCTTAAATACTCTTTATCTACTGAAACACGGTGCTTAGTTGTTGTTCAGTTCTATTTTGGGGTGAAGTTTTCCATATTTTAGCAGACTTTTGATGAAACTTTTCAATTTTAGAAATATAAAATTAAAGTTCATTTATTTTTTATTATTTATAAAACTAAAACACAGCTCAATAACTCTTAAAACATCGAGAATAATAAAATATAATGTAATCGGCGCGTTGCCATACGATACTCTGATAAAATGGGGCCGAACCTTAACTCAACTTCTCACGCGGAGAACGGAAGAAAAATAAATTCTCCTCGGGTTCGAGCCGCACTAATGGGAATGTCACATCCAGTCGAAAGCTATAATCCGATCCTGTTAATTTCATCCTATACCCATGTCCGACAAACGCTTCTCGAATAATAGAATGACGTCTTACATCTAAGCGATTTCTCTTTTCTCTTTAGATTTCAAGGTCGCCCCCACTGATTCTGATCCTTAATTGATGAAAAATAGCAAAAACTTTACTAAAAAAACTTTATAACCTTACACTAGCTGCTAAATCTTTCTTATTGCATCCGACCAACCGAAATATTACAAAACGAGCAAATCCAAAACTCAATCGCTGTATAAAATACGTCCGCTCCCGCGGTCGAACGTGAAAGAACGTCGACGTTTACGCGAAGCGAATTCGCAACATCCATACGCTCGCAGACAGCCACCCAGCCGCACACACACAGTCTTCACTTGAAATTCCTCGGAAAGAGCGCGTCGAGAACTTTTGCTTCGGCAAAGTCCTGCTCGCGCTATCGGCGCTCTTTCTCTCTTCCGTTTGGACTTTCTTTTCCTCCCCCCGCGCGCGCGCGCGCGCTGCGCTAGTTCTCCGCTGAAAACTCTCCCTGGAGCTGCAGCTCTCTCTTTTTTGCGATAGCATAAAAAACGAGCCGGTGCGCTTGTTCCGCTCGCGCGTCTCGGGGCGGCCGGGAGGAAAGTTTTTTGAGAAGGAGAGGGTCGAGTCGTAAGAAAAAAAACTTTCCCGACTAATTTCTTCACTTATACAACTTTGATTTTTATCTCGCGCTCATTGGCCGGATGAGCGAGCCGGCGCGAGCGCCCCTTTATGCTCAATGAGTGAATTTAAAGCTCGAGTTGCGCGTGAATTTTTCAGGATTCTTTTTTTTTTCGAGTTTCACCTGAGAGGCGAAACAATGGCTTGAGAGGCGTAACTTTACTGGTTGTGTGGAGAAACGATTGTTCGCGTCTTGTGCGAAAATATTCATGAGTTATGATGTTGTCATATCTGTAAAAGTTATATATTTGTTCGGGCTGTTCGCTATGTATATTTCTTCAAGCGTATAGTGTCTATTAAAATAAATATCTTTAAAAGGTCCATCTCACTTCTTTCCCCCAAAATATACGATCACCATTGAAATCATTACATTCAAAATCCCCAAAATCCCCTCTCGGAGTATCGAAGAGCCACCGAAATCCAAATGAGATCGCAAATGGAAATATACGAGTTTTTCGCGAAATAAATTTCAATGACATTTAAATGTCTGGCCCCTTCTCCGGCTCGCTCTCTCGATGCGAGCGGAAAAAAAGAAGGGAACGGAAGGGTCGCTCTCTAGCTCAGAATAGCTCCATATAGCCAAGGTGCGTTCAGCAGCTCGCGCGCGGAAGATCCTTAAAGCGATTAAGGGCCGGTCCGTTAAACGCGCGCAGAACTCTTGAGATAATTAAAAAAGTAATGGTTAAGCCAAAAGCGTTCCCGGCTGTCCGTGCGACGGAAAATAAAATATGAGCCTAAATGAGCGTGGGAATTGTTTTGGGGGTTGCTGGCGTCGGGATTAGAATGTGAGGATTTGATGGGGAATTTGAGAAGTGGAAATTACTAGTAGATTGAAATTTTTCTCTAAACAAAAAGTTTAGAAGCTATTTTTTAATACCTTACATCTGCAAAAACATAAGATTAAACTGTAGCAAGTAAGACATAGTTCCTAGACATAATTAAAAAAGAAACACTTATTTTGAACTTATATGTTTGAGAAAGTTTAATCTGTTTGAAAATTCTATTTAAACGCCTTTATGTACTTTGCCTTATGACACTTTTAAATCTTCTTTTATAATTAATATAAAAGTTATTTCAACTCAAGACACAAAATATTCTTACTCTTATCATTTATTCCTACTAATGTTTACAAATTATGTCTTATTTCCTATAATCCACGACTGTACGACTATATCTAATCTTTTATTCATGTGGAATTTTTTAAAAATATTTAAAAATTTAAGAAATATTCCATAGGATTGTAATTGCATAGCTGCCTTAATATGCATCTCTGCATCTACTTGACGGAATAAATATTGCCTATACGCAGGCGCAGTTTTCACTGCTTCTTCTTTTATAAAATTTACATTGCAATGTTAAAATTTTCACATTATTTATAACTCTAAAAACATTATTAACATATCTTTAACAAATAAAAAGTCTTTTGTAATTGTAAATAGTAAATTTTATTTTACCTAATCCTAGGCTTCCTTGAGCCCCACTTACCCTATGACGGGGAAAAGGAAATCTTTTTAACAGTTTTACATTTTAATGGGTTATTTAAATTATTTACCAAATTAATTTAGAACAAAATTAACTTTTCTAAGCTTTATAAGAAAGGTGATGTTTTCAAATAACCTTTGAAATCTTCTATCTCTGCAGAGCTCCACTTTCCCCTCAATAAAAGTTATATTTTCTCACAATAACACGAATGAAATAAAATCCTGCAAAATTAGGTCTATTCATAAAATACATTTTATTCATAAGTATATAGTAATGCGGTATTCGAAGCACCTTCTATACATACTTTATGCTCGCTACTCATTATTATAACGCATTTACACTGTTTGCATTTCAGATATACGCACGTCAATGAGGTCAGGCCGCGCAAAGCTCTTGCAGTAGCGAACAGCTCGGCGTACCTACTGCAATTTTTCTTGATAAAAGCCAACGCTGGCATTAATAAGTAATGTTTATACAGGATATTATCGTAATATTACGCGAAAAACTAATCTTTAAAGTAATTGCACTTTTTCAAACGATGAATGAAGCTTTGAATTTTCATGCATCATAATAGTAATCATGCATAAACTTCATAGACGGTTATTAGTGATTTTTTTTATTAGTCAATATATAATTTATTTTCGATTCTTAAAGGCTAATGCTTGTCTAAATTTAAAAATGGCATAGAGTTAATGAGAAACGTAGAATAATATATTACAATATTTTTTTGTTAACAGCCGAATATTAAAGAACTTGATTTATTTATCAATAATGATAATCTATAAATTATTGAATTAAAGTGAACTTTTGATCACTTGCGTATGATATTATAAATAACTTAAACAATGACCTGCATATTACAATAGGCTATTGTTTCTAATTAAGGAGATGTAAGCATAGAAATTTCTATCTAAATTTTAAAAACAAAAAAATTTAGAGAAATAACAATTAATTACAAACACGTAGAGTAAACAAAAACAGTTATGTTTTCTAAAAGTCATCGTGCTCGCGTACATACAAGTAATCCCTCAGAAATTAGTAAAGTATCTCCAATCGTACGTATAGGAATACGAATCATAACAACCTGGTTAATTTCTATTTACATACTTATCATATCTACACGTCGACTTAAAAAACTCATATCTATTTGATCATATATTTCCACACGCAACATAAGCTCGCATATACTTCTTACACTATTTAGAGTAACACTTCAGCTGAAAACCCAGCAAATCGAAAAACGTTCAAATTTTTTCAAAACCTTCCGAATTCCAACAACCCTTGATTCCCCAGCATCCTCGCCGCAAACCCAAAAAGACACTTCTTTCCACTCGTCCCCTCATCTGTAGTCTTTGCGCGGCGTGTACAATCGTTACGTCGAATATTATTACCGGCCTCGAGAATCGAACGTCGCTCGCGCGAGCAATTGTAACGCTCGCTCGAACTTTGGCTCTGGCAGTCCGGACACGCGAAGCTCCGGCGCTCGTTAAGAAGTTTCGGGCCCCCGGAAAGTGGTCTGAAGTTCTCTCGTCTCGTAACGAGTCGATCGAGAAATCTCGGACAGGCCGCGGGATGATCGAGATTATATATAGGACTGGCTCAGATCAGTCTGTCGTTGCTGGAGAACGTGTGGATGATGGGCTCCGGGGTGCCGGAGTCGCTCGTCAGGTTGAGTTTGCTGTTGCGGTGGCGTCTGCGGGGCGGAGTCGGTACAATCAGCGGTTCCTCGATTACGGACTCGTCGAGCAGGCTGATACGGTGGAGACGGCTGGGTTTCTCCGGTGGCTCGTCCGTTGATGAGTTGTGATCTGGAAGTATGGATGGATTGAGTGCTTGTGTCTTTGTGGCTTTTAAGTAAACTCTGTCACAATTCTATCTCAGCAATGTTAATTTGAATTTTTTAGGTAAGGTTATAAAAAACACTCTCTGTCTCATTTTCTCTCACGGCAAAACAAGCCATGACTAACCTTACCCCAAAAAAAATTCAAAAATTCAAATTAACATTGCTGAGATAGAATTGTGACCGAGTGTACTTAGAAACTGATGGATAAGAATTCTTTAGAGTATGTCGTAAAAAGGATAAAAAAATTTGAAATAAGGGAAAAAAGATTAAGTATGAAAGTTGTATCTTTGAATTCTTTGCGTACAGCTTGTACTATCGCTCGAAACTTTCCCTGCAATATACTTGAAAAGATTTACTTGAAATCGCCGGCCGAGCGAACTTTTCAAAGCGGCAAATGACAGCAATTCCACTGTTATAAAATTTATTCCCCCGCTCTTAAACTTTCCCACAAATAAACTTTCTCTCAAAACTCAAAAACCCAACGTCAACCCAACAATCTAATCCCTCTCCCCAAATCCTGCATCAAAACCCCCAAACGCAAAAAAAATCCCTCACCTATCTGCTCGTCGCTCTTGACGTCGTTGAACGGATTCGTCCTGTCCGTCCTCGGGTAATCGATCAGCCGGGCCGTGCTCCTCTGCTCCTCGGGCTCGGCTTCTCCGTCCTCTGGATGTCGCTCGCGCTTGACGGGCACGATTTGCGGCTCCGGCGATTTGCTCGCCGACTTGGCTCGCTCTGCCTCCTGCTCCCGTTCCGCCTCGTCCTTGCGCTCGAGCATGTCGGTCAGCGCGGCTTCTAGCTCCATGAGGCTGGGCGTCATCGAGGAGGGTGGATTGTCGGTGGTGGAGGATGGATTTTTCGTCGGGCTGGGCGAGTGGACGGGCGCTGGTTCGGCGGCGTCGACGAGGGTTGATGATAGCTGTGGAAGGGAAGAGGTTACTTGTTGAGTTTGAGTGGTTTGTCGCAACGTTTTGAGCTGCGTCTGAGATAAGCTGGTTTGATAGTTTTGAATCGCATGGTATTATTTGCTGCGATTCTTATAGAGTTGAAAGAAAGTATACGTCAAAATAAAATAATTTTTTCAATTTTTAAGTTAACTTTACAGCTCAATAGATTCTGAAAAAAATTATTTTGTTATGTGAACTTATTTTAACTTCATTATGACGTATTCGAATTTTGAACTCCAATTCGATGAGCGCTAGTCTAGTTCTTGTAGAAAATAATAAATATATTAATTAATCAATGAATTAATAATAAAATATTCCTTTCTCAAGGTACGCGCATGTAACGTTGCCAGATGTTAGCCAACTCCTGCGAATTCTTACAAATTTTCGTTAGAAATTTAGTGTTTTCTATTCTTACAAGCTTCGAATGTATTTCATAAGAACTGATAAATATTCAAGACAATATTCTTTACCTTTCGTTAAAGTTTTACGAAGATATCAATGTTAATATTTAGATACCGTCAAAAAACTTTTTCCGTTTTTCAATAAGAAGGCATGTTAAATGAAAATATGAATTATCACCAAATTTTAACTGCGACTCTATTATACTATCACTAGATACTGGTTACAATTTCACTCAATTCTTAACGTTAATTATTTTAACGATATAACCTCCTTAAAACCAAACCAGCAAAATTAACCAAAAAAAAACCAAACTGCCCAAACACTCAATACCGTTTTGCTCTTGCAGTCAGGACTCGGCGGCGGCGTCTCGAAGCCATCGATCTCCTCCACCCTCGCCTGCCTGGTCAGCTGATTGCTCGCCTCCTTAGCCGACTTCTCTTCACCGCTTCTTTGCTGCAACGCCGCATCCTCCTCCTCGTCTAATTCCTCCACCAGCATCTCGTGCGGCAGCGACTCCTCGGAAATGGTTCGCTGGATCGTCGCGAGCGGTCGGACCCCAAGATCGTCTTCGTCGTCGTCAGCTTCCACCACAATCGGATTAGCCTGCCGCTCGGAATCGCTCGAGTCGACGATGGCATCTGCAAAATGGTAAGCACGCGTGGGCTGGTTAAAGTTCCTTAGCTGTGTCACGTAACGCGCGAACTGCTCTGGCTTCTCGGTTACGGGGGTATCTCTTGCGATTATCTTTTAAGTATTTTCGGATAATTGAAATCTCGATGGGAGCAGTTTGAGTTTACTCTTTACATATAATATAGTAAATGAAGTAATCGCTAATCATTGTTGGATCTTTACCTTCTAATTAAAAATAAAATTAAACGATTCTTACCTCTCAAAATGCCAGAGGACAGCTCGTCCACCTCGATGAACTCGCGGCTAGATCCGTCGGAGAACGGATGCTCGCTATTCCTAGACTCGTATCCAGCATCTTCCGTCCTTCTCGCAAACTCCTCTATAACACTGGCCGGCCGATCGACCTCGTGCGCTATACCAGCGGCGACATTAGCCGACGCCGAAGACGAATCGCGCGACTTGCTCGACCTGAAAAGACAATGCGTTTTCCCTGAGAAGGAGAGGGAGAGAAGTCCGGGTCGTTTTCTCTATATATATATGTATGTAAGGCAGAAAGAGAGAGGATCTTTTTCTCCCTGCTTGCCGGGAACGGCTGCTCTTATCTCCGGCAGACACGCGTTTAAATTCTTATCGGAGCCTGCCGGCTGGCTCGCTGGGAGCTTGCTGCCCGATATTTTATTTCCTTACTGATTTTATTTGAGAAATCTATTTGAATTTTACATACGAGCGGCGCGGTGCCTTTTGGTTTTTACGTAATAAATGTTATTTTACTTTTTCTTGCTTTTCTAGTGCGCTTTTTTGCGTGAATTGTAGATTGAGGATGTGAATATTAAATAGTATTATGATTGTAAAGTAAAATACAGTAAAGTAACTAAATGTTTTTAACATTTTGGAGTTAATTCATACATACTTTTTACACATATTTATGAAATTGAAATTTTTCAAAGAAACGCTATCATACACTGAGAAAAATTATATAACAAATATTATTGTTATATAGGAAAGCTGTGACATTTTCGAAACATAAAAACAAATTTTGTTATAATTACAGTAAATTTTATTATAAAACGTAATAATTTTTTTGATTTTTCGAAGATGTCACAGTTTTGCTATATTTGTTATATAATTTTTCTCAGTGTACACTTCCGCATGATAACATGAAATTAATGTACCAAATAATTTAAAAAAATTTTCTTAATTTTACGATCTTCCATACATTACTCTTACTACCATAAAAATACCCGACTCGGCTCACATCAGCCAAAACGAACCATCACCACTAAAAAATTAAAAACAATCAACAACTCACTCATCCCTACAGCTCTCGAACACCTCATCCAAGTCCCGCGCCGTCGAGAACTGCTCCGTCGACGCGCCCTCAGCCAGCTCCTCCTTGACGGGCGTCGAAGTTTTGACGTCCGCTCCGAATCCAAGCGAGCAGTCCGGCGAGCCCTCCCCCTTAAAAATCGAGTTATCCCCCGTGGAATCGGCGTGTCTAGCGTCGATCGACTGGTCCTCCGAGCGGTCCTCCTCGATCCGCCGCGCGAAGAATAACCTCTCGGGAGTCTAGAAGTAAAGGCAGATACATAAAGAGATTTAGTACGCAGGAATTTTCTTTCGCGAGTGTACAAAGTTTGGCGAATCTTCGATCGCCGAGTGCGATTCTATTACCGCGACTTTGGCGCGAAAGAGTTGAGAGAGCGGCTGGAAAACGCAATTTGCGGGCTGAATAAATTTAAGGGCGGGCGTTATTCTGGGTTACGATCGGAGAGGTTTGAGTATTGGGCTTTTTGTTTTTGTTCGACCTTATTTTAAGGTGGTTTGTTTGAGTTATGATCTGAGTTTGATTGAGTGGTTTTATAATAGATGTTTTAATGCAGCGAGCGATTTACGGCTTGAGAATAGGTTTGCGAGTTAGAATTAGAATAGCAGTACATTTACAGTGCAATTTCTCTTTAAATAAAGTCGAGGAATTTCTCTTTGATTGCTCTTGGCGAGGGTAAATCAATTTCATATGCATAGTGAATCATAAGCGACATATTTATTATATTAATCAATTTTGTAAATGCTGTGTTTAACGTAATTCATAGCGAGAAAATTACCTACTCATGTCGATAGCGTGTAATTAGTCGTAGCGGATTGCTGTTATTTATAAGTAAAACCGTGCCTTTTAATACCTATTACAGATAACGGATTTATGCTGCTCTTAAATGAAGTCATCGCTCATGATGCACACGCAAATGTCATACTTACAATTAGAAACTTTTAATACATCGGTGTCAAAGATATTACTAACATTTTTCAAATTCGTTCGTTTTTTGGAAATATATTATAAAATTAATATTATTAAGTGACTGGCAAATTAACTATAAATTATTGTACGACAAAAACATTGAATAAAAAATTTAAATATCATAAATTAAAAATCATCTAATGCCCACCTGTGGCGCAAAAAGCGAAGCATCGCGAGGCAACGAGGCCGTCTTCACGTGCCTCGGAGGTCTCTTCGCGGCCTCCTCGCCGCTCGTCGTCGCCGAATTCTCGCCCAGCAGCTCGGCGACGTTCGGTAGACTAGATGTGCTGTGATTCTTTGGTCTTAATCTTGCTTCATTGATCGCCTTCTGCTGCTGCTTGGACGCTGAAATCTCCTCCAGCGAGCGTTTTTTTAGGCTTCGTTCGATCTGTTTATAAGAGTAAGTTTGAAAGTTGAGACGTGGATTTGGCTCGCTCTCTAAATTTTTCTCTTGGTGTTAAGAAACTGCGTTTCTTGCGAGTAAGATAGAGCGATGTAATTTTGCGGTAAACATGGTTGATGAAAAAAGGTAGATACTTAGATATGTCTTTGACAGTTTTAACATAGTTTTTAGATAGTTGCTGCAATTTTGAATTGTTTTTGTTTTAACTTTAAAAGCGTTGCAATAAAAAATCTTACAATAAATACAAAATAACTTTTATAAAGTATTGATTTATCAAATATAATATTACGATTTTTGCACATTACCTAATAATTATGAATTTTCTGGCAAACAATTGTAATTACAAATTATAATTTATAAGCTAATTATTATTGAACGTGTACTCAAAACTTTTAATCATTTCAAATTAAAGTAATTCCACGAAATTAAATCTGCTTCATAGAAAGTTTTCATGAAAATTTATTTTAATCGTATAATACGAATAAATTAATTATATTTTTATAATTATTGTGTTCCTTTTAACAAGGCAAAAATATTATCATAAATTTTTTAATTAACAAGTAATGTGATCAATAATTAGAGTTAAAAAAATTACAAAGATCAAAAAAACAATTTATGCATTGTTCAAAAACATTTCCCTCCATTAAAAATCATTCCCACACCTCAGCAAAATCGCAAAAACCCACCAAAAAACCTAACAAAACCATCCCACCTCCCCGCCAAAAACCCACCTGAAGAAACTCATCATCGGAATCCCTAGCCCCGTCGTCCTCCTCCTCGTCATCCAGCGTCGTCGTCGAGCAATTAGCCACCGCTGCAGACGCTACGGGCCTGCTCGGCGATGCCAGCTGCGAGTAAAGCGGCTCCGGCTCGGATTCATCATCAGCCGAATGTCCCGGCTTGGGGGGCAGAGGCCGGCGCTCTCGGCGCCTCCGTCTCCTTGGCGGCGGCACCGGCGCCCCGCCCGTCATCGTCGCCGTCGGCGGCTCCCTCGGACTCTTGTCTCCTACGTCTGCGAGCACGATTCAATGGGCTAAGTTGCTATTGTGCTCTATCCCCGGGCCAATTAGCGCCGGCTAACCGGGTAATTGGCTTTAAATGGCCGAGCGGCCTTGCGAGGGATTTAAATGGGCTGCTCTGGGTTGTTGGAGGAAAGATTTGTTTGTTTATGGGTTTGGGTTTAGGGAATAGGTTTATGATTTTATTGATAGGCTAGTTTTGTAAATGTTAATATTGAAGGTAATTAATGCGATGGAAATAAAAGTTTCATTACTACACTTTACGAGTATGCTAGTACAATTACACTGACCAGGAGAGCCCATGAGATCCGGGTCACCAATTTTGCTGAAACTTTGCCTGAAGTTTAGTTCTGGTATGAGTACTC
>UELX01005085.1:0-15068 GCA_900480035.1 Eupelmus urozonus | reverse complement strand
CTCTCTCTCTCTCTCTCTCTCTATATATATATATATATATATCTCGCACTTACTCACTCACTTACTTACTCTCTTACAAGGTAAGACTTTTAATCAACAGAGATTTAGTTTGATCATTGCAAAGTTTTAGAGCGTGTTTAAATCAAAACAGAATGTTGTATCATAACAGAACGACAGTTAAATTTGAAAAAAGCCATTTGAATAAATATTAATAAGATATGAAGATTGGATATACAAGACTAAAATATTAAAATATAATAAATAAATACAAAGGGCTTTATGTTGATAGTGTTAACTGGTTCTACGCTAGTTCCTTTTTTGAAACTAATATAACTTAGAAACAATGCTATTGTACTTTTAAGACAACATCGAAAACCAGAATATCAATATCGATAATATCAGAAACCGGAGCCAGTTCGTGAAATTTCTGGGCATTATACTATCATTAAACAGAAAATTTATCATATTCTGGACAACTAGTGCTCTAAACTGAATTGAAGTAAGCGAATAATTTTTTTTAATAAAGTTTATTATGCATCCTGTAAAAGGAATAAAAAAAGAGATTTGTTTATATATAAAACTGCATAGGCTTGTAGGATGAACGATCTGAATAAATGATCTTTGTGAATTTTCTTAATTAATATCCATTTTAAATCATTTACTCCCCATATCTGATTCGAGAAATTGATTTAAGCTCATTTTGGAACATTCCTCATCTCTCAGCCTTTCTCCCGAGCCGTTTTTGCTTACACTCTCCACAAGTGTTCAGCCCTCGATATAGCACCTGTTACCTGATGCACAAGCGCGCGAAGCTCAGAGCTTAGCGTTAAGCGCTCTATAAACTATAAGCAGAGCCATCCAATTTTCCGGCCCGGGACTAGACGCGACTGAACTAACAGAATTTAATTTCATTCGGGAATCGGCCGGCAAATTTTATTCAGAGCCTCCATATTTCTGTGCTTATCCGAACGATCCTTAGGCCGGAAGTTGAAGGGGGGAAGGAGGATAAAAAGATGTGGAAAATGTAAGCCGTCGCGTGTGCTCGCATCAGCCAAAGCCGGAGATACTTCCGATGCTTCTCTGAGTTTCGCTTTGTTACCCTTCTCCACCCCTGCGTTATAACGATCGAGACACGTACAAGCCCGGAGGCTTTTACGTGACTACTTTCCTCTATCCCGGCTCGTATGCGTCTTTCCGGATTTCATAAGCGCCCTCGCAATTTCAAGGGAAATTTACTTATCTGCAAAATTGATTTTAAAAGTTACGCAACTTTATCGTTTTTAGAATTGAGTTGCGCGCTGGGCTGCATTATACGCTTAGTTACTGCGAGCGAGTTTATCGATGAATTTTAAGTAAATTTTTATCGCTGTAAGATATTTGTGTTATTGACCAAATGTAATTCTGAATGGGGTTAAAAAGTGACAATAAAGTATATTTATAACATTGAATGATAATATTTATTATTTTAAGCCATACTTTAGCAAAAAGTTATTCAAACATTTGCTTTCATCAAAATAAAATAAAAAAAATTATAAATATATATGCATTAAAGTTTTTAAATTCTAGACAAATATTTCTGAAAAATTTAAATAAAGATATATTTAACATGTTTTTGATTTTCACAACTTTTTACATCTACTGTTGACCGCCAAAACTTTATACCTATGAAACTTTTAATTAAATTTTTATACAATAAACCTTAACTTTCCTACATAAACTTTTAACGCATGCAGTAAGCGCTGAATTTAAAAAAATTACAATGCAAGATGAAGACGGCAGCGCGTCAAGGTGTTGGCTCTAAATCACTGAGAATATAAAAGAATTTGAAATACGTAATTTCCGGCAATATCAAGTAGAGCGAGAGGCGTAAAAAGAAAGATCGCGGAGCTGCAGAGGGAGCGAAAGAGAAAAGGGTGCGGGGCGGAGGTGTGGGAGGGAGAAGAGGTAGAGTAGCAAGAGCGCGCATAGGGTCGAGGTATTCCACTTACCCTGTTATAGATGGTAATTTCCGGGATTCCTGGGCCGGCGCACGTGAGAACGTAGTGCGAGTTATCCTTGGAGAATTCCGCCGAATTGTACAGGCAATAACTTCCATCGGACTCGCTCTTGATTTCGCAACTGAGACAATCGGGCCGGCGACTACGATCGAGAATGGAAACTCGATATAAGTGTTTCTGGGCCGGATCTTGCTCGGACGTTGCCAGATAGTACCTGCGAATGCGAGCATATGTACAATGCCGTCAGATGAGATATTATTTAAGTACGGTTAAGTAAATTTTGCGTCTCAAGTTAGTTGATCTTGAAATTGGGATATACTTAAACCATGAAATTTATCGTATTTAAATTTCAACAAATGTTTATTTTAAAAGCGGGAGGTGGGCATGTTTTATTACTAAGCAGTTACTGCTATATGTAATCGAGATATTATAATCTTTGAAAGTTACTAGTTTGTTACAAAATACAATATTTTAATTAATATTACATATGCTTTTATGTTATATTGTACATTAAATTACATTTTACGGCTGAAATTTCTTCAAAAGAGAAGAGATTATTTAACAATTCAATGTATAATGGCGATTTTTAGAATAAATCTTTAGTTAACTGAATAAATAATAAGATATTTACGTTACATTTGTGATATAAATAACAAAGCGCATTAATTCTTGCGAGCATTACATAGTAGCTAACATCATTAAATCGCATTTACTTTCACATCGGATTATGAGCTTGTGATTATTTGCAAAATACCAGGCGTTAATAATTTACTCAAAAATTCATAGTCAGCTGTGCGTAATTAAATAATTTCATTGTTTAATTTAATTAAAATGAAGAAATACTGTTGGTTGCCTAAAATCTTTAATGATTGATTTCTCGACGTTTTAATTATTTCACGTCAAATGATTTATTAAAAATAATTTATTATTTAATTTACCCTAAAGAGACAGAGTCTAAAGTAAGAAAAAAATTATGTTACATACCAAATTAGAATGTATAAAATAATAATTTCTCTCTAACTTTTGCGGCTCTGCCCCTCCGTTAGTAAAGAACACAGTAAAACGTTAGCAAACCATTTTACCCGCGACTCTTTTCTAGTCTTTTACAATATACGAAAAATTAATGTGGCCTCACATCGTCATAAATTGATTTAATGTATCATCCCCCCAGTTTTATTGTACCAGCTCGTTGAAACATTTTCCATTGCGCGCCCAGTGAAAAAGAGGAGTCGCAAGTATTTGCACTGCAGTAGGGGCGCGCGAGGCCAATTTCGTATTTTTGCTACATTACTCGCATTTACACGCGTATTCCCAGTTTTTTTTAGCGACCGCTCTTTTCGAGAACAAAGGGGCCCTTTTTATATATTAGCCGAGTCGTTGCAAATTCTGCTGAATTTATTTTCCGCCAAAAAGCCATTTTAATGATTCTTTGCAAATTGATCGCTGAGCGAGGCGCTTTTTTTGGAGCCTCGAATGCTTAATGAACTTTATTTTGGCAATTGTGCAATAGAGTTTAAACTCTTTTGTGGAATTTACAGGAGTCATTAGCAAATGCGTATTGTGTTTGAGAAGCATTGTTTCGATTATAGCAAAATGCAGTTTACGAATATTTTTGAAAATGCTGCGTGGAACTGTGAAGTTTGTTTTGGAAACAGAGAATTACAAAGAGTAATAAATAACAAGAGAATATAACTTTTTTATTATTACTAAAATGAAATAATTTTTTCGTATACATTAGACAAGAAGATATTGAAATAATATTTTAAGCAGTATTTTTTTTTCAAGCCGATTAAACTAGCTTTTAGAACGAATCTACCGAGACTATTGAATAATTAAACTTTCTACTCAAGCCGCTACTCAAATATTAAAATGTAAATGAGCTTAAGTCAATTCCCTTTCAAAATTCAGTAAAAATCCAAACCGCTTTTTCAAAAAGTCGCAAAGACCGAAAAAGTACACGCGACGTATTTGTTGCCGCTAAGAAATAAATCACTGCTTAATTCCGCCAGCCATGTAAGTCAACCTTAATGAAAAACTATCAGTCACGCGTATCGCGCGCGCGGGGGGCGCCCGCGTCGCAAAAAAATCCGGAAATCCCCGCGTTTTTAATTAAACGATTAAAGGAAAGAGATAAAAGCAATATCGCGCCGACTTATCGTTTGAGAGAAAGAGAGCGCGACGTGTCGAACGTACGCCTCCTCTCTTTCTCTCTATCTGCCTCTGCTGAGCGGCTATATTCCCTTCCGATATATATATATATAAAAGTGAAAAAAAAAATCTGACACGCGCCTTATCTCGATTAGTGCGAGGGAGCTCGGCTACGAGCAAACGAGACACCTTCCTCTCTCATTTTCCCTCCCTCTTCCCTTCGCGCCTTGCCGGCTTTTATTTCTTTTTGCGCTCCTGCCGGCTGGCGAAACAATTTGCGGAAGTTGAGAGCGCGACAGCGAGCTGGCTCTACTCCGTACAATTCGTCCGAAAGAAAATGACGAGGCGCGGAAAGATTCTCGATTCTCTCATGCTAGTGTCAGTCTGTCCGTGTATGTCTGAGCGCGCGAATGTGTGTAAACCTGTGTGTGTGTGTACTGCGCTCCAAGTGAAAGAAGAATGAGTTTGCGACAAAGGAAAAAAAAGCGCAGAGCCGAAGGAAGGATATATAGAAAGGAAAGCTTTGCGATACACGAAGCTTTCTCCGGTGAGCGCGCGGCTCGTAATTCAATACCGAACAGCGCCGCGAGAGATAATGGCTTTGGGGTTTTCAGACGCTAAGGGGTTTTGGCTTCGCCGAAGCTGCGGCAATAATCTTTCCGTCCAACTGCGCGAGAGAACGTATATATATCTACGCGCTTCAAAGCTTCGTGCGTTTACACAGGTGAGAGGCTCGCCCGGGGAAAGCTGCCAAAACGGATGCGGCCGGCCGGCCATTTAGACAACGGATTAATTCGCGCTGTTCCGTTAATTCGCCAATCAATGTACAGCGATGCTGAACGCTCGATAAGCTTCACTTTCCTGCGAACGTGGCCCGCATCGCATAGGCAGCTTTAGCGCTTGCGGCAGCTGCAAGCTCGACGTAACGCCGTAATAGCGCGCTGTATACAAGCGTAAGCTTCATGCAAGCTCTTCTTACGTACGTGTTTAGCAGCGCGCCTGCATGCAAGCTTGTTTTTTCTCTGTCTCTCTCTCTACCCCTCGCGTGCGCGAGCTGCTGTAAGTTTCCTATGTAGGTCGAGAGACGAGCCAAGTGCGGGGGAGAGGCAGAAGGATTTGATAGCGACGGTTAAAGCTCTACTCGCTGCTGTAAAAGGTTTCTGAGATTCTCGCAGTCGGAAGTTGTTGTGAGTAAGGAACGGACCCGATGTCAATGATTACTGCTGTTTGGGTAAATGGAAAAATGTTATTTAGCTGTGGAAGGTGAAGTTGCCTGATGTTGCTTTGATCGATGAAAATTCTGCGCTTGTAAGTCGGGAGGTTGTAAATCGATTAAGAATGCTTTTTTAGATATTGTTAGAATGTTACGTGACCTATTACGTAAATCGAGATTTTTAAAATGTTTTTTACGGAAATTACTGGCACAATTTAAATAGCTTTTAAAAGATATTTAGGATTCTACAGGATGTTTTTACTCAAATTTACACTTTTTTATATAGATTTTTAACTTACTATCATGAAACTTAGAACATATATTAAACAAAAATCTAAAAAGAATGTGGAATCACCCTCTCTAGAAGTGCAACTCGCATTTGTATACATTCAAAAGTTATAAACACAAAACTCGTGGAACTATAAACTTAGAGCTTGTAAAGTTAAATCCTATAAAATGAAAATCTGTGATTCAACAGCAAATAAACTCTAAATAAACTTAAGGCGTGCAACCGTACCCTAAAATATTTTATTTTCATCCTGATAAAAGAGAAAAAAATTATACATTAAACTCACCAAGTCTTTGTTATGTATATTTACATAAAAAATACGCTGAAAGAATATGAAATAAGTAGTGAAAATAAATGCTTACACCTCCAGATAGGTGTGCCGTTATATACTGAGGTAAACTTCCGCGACTAGTGTACGCACCCTCTCATTTGAATAAAAAATAAAAAAAATGTGTTATGGTATGCGCGCCTGGTTTGCACGTTGTAATTTGAAAAAGTATGAAAATGTAAATTTTACAAAATTAACCCTTGCATTTAATAAAAAAAAAAAAAAAATGTTCATTGTGATGAGACTGAATATTTATGAAACAAGAACTTGAAGCAGCAGGCAGCTTCCACAGGGCTTATGGTCAATCACATGCAGTGCACGTACTTTCGTGTACTTTATTTTGAATTGAATCTTTATATTTATGAAAGATAATTTTTCAATAGAGAATTATAATTTGTTTAATACAGTAGATATGAATAAATATAATTATATTTTAGGTAACAAATAATATTGTAAAATAAATATCTATAATATAATAATTCAGTTTTAAGCAAAAACAAATATTCATTTTCAAATCTTAAATAACTCGGGCGAGAAAATTACAAATTTTAAGTATTTTTATATATTTCCATAAAATAAATTACTTTAAATGAAAAGTATAAACATTTTGTCAAGTTCCATTCCTATAACTTAAACATAATTTAAGTTTCATAAAAGAACTCTCAAAACACTTTTCCCAAATCGTTTTACTTTCTGAAAAAATTCTAATACATTCTTCTACTAAACAAGTTGAGTAATTAGAAATTTTATGCGAAGTAAGATGCTAAGTCCCTTAAGACATTACGTTATCTGGAAATGTAATAATGCAAGCAATCTCATAAAAGTCAAAACGGGGTCAACCAATTAAAAAGTCATTTCAACTCGTGGGATGACTTTGTTGGTAGAAAAGTTGCGGATCTTCGTAGTGAAATAGACGCAGTTTTTATATTGATCGTTAGGCCACACCTTCGCCTTAAAAATATCTTCAACAAGTCTACGATTTAATATCAGCTATTTTTTAACGACAAATCATTTATAAATTTGATGTTAATTAAATCTTTATTTGATTCATAGTTAAAGAAAAGCACATATATATTTTTTAAAATAAATATCAATCCCTTTTGTCTATATTATTAAAAAAAGTCTATTTTAACATAATTATTTGTAAAAGTACTACAAACTAAGTAACAATTTAATTAGAGTATAAAATTTAATAATGAAGAAGATTTGACTTACACGTAATGATGTTCCTCGTCCCAGGCGACAATTTCTGTAACGACGAAGAGACCAGATGTCAGCGCGGTTACTTTCGGAGTGCTCGTCGTAGCGTTCGTTACTAAAACCGCATGTCTCCAATCTCCGCGATTGCCTTGCTTTTGCGGTAAAATTAAGAGAAACTGTGTACCGTCTTTGCTGTACAGTGGGGGAACAAATTGCTCGACCCAGCCGTTTCTTTCCTTGTACGCAAGCGCCTGTAATCCAAAGAGCATGATTTTTTATCGGCTAAATCAGGAGATAAAGCAAAGTCATCATTTATTTTTATTCAATTAGTTATTATTTTTTTATATAAATATATATATTTAGATTTTGTGTTTGGACTTTTGAAAAAAAGTTTAATGTTTAAAGATTTTTTGATTTGTTAAAAGCTTTATTTTTTTTTACAGAAAAATCTCTATTTACTCTTTCATATTTGAAAATATTTTTGTTCAAACATTTACGATTTTATTAGTTTAATATGCAAAATGAAAAAATTATTTTAGAAAGATAATTACTAATGTTCATAAAATTTTAAAATTACAATCATACGTTATTATAATTACTTAGATTACATAAAAAATATTATTTTTTTTTAATATTCTATATGTCTACGATAATTATTATAATAATAAATTTATTTTAGTATTTGAAAAATCATAAAAAATATTATTTCAATTTAAAGAGCATGAATGTAGATCATATATAATAAAGCAAAGTTAACGTACCGTTGTGCAATTTTTATTGGCAACATCACACATGTGAAAGTAAGCTTGATTTTGTACTCTATTCATCCATATGGCAGAAATAAGATTATCCGTAGGAAAAGAAACCGATGCTAAAATCTTCTGCGAGTATGCCAATTTCGGCGGGCTCTCAATCTCGATTAGGCTTACGTTGCCTTTAAGCACATGGTCCAAGTCAACATAAAATAATTTCACTACTGGATTCTGCGTACCGCTCTGAAATTAAAACAAAATTTAAAATTTAAATAAATTAACGTTAAAAGAAATTTTAAAATATATATAATCAGTAGTCTTTAAAAACCTACGGTTTTGATCTAATGTTAAATAAATCGTGTTTATTTTTAGTCAAAGAGTTAAAAGGTTGCCGTGATGGAAATTCGTATAGTGTGTGCTCTCCCAGAAACGTGATTACGATTGGGAAACATAATTAGTTTACTAAAACTACACCACGCCGGTAATCGATCCTCACCCAAAGGTATATAAAGATCTCGACCGTAGTATCCTAAGTTCATTACGGTTGCATGGAAATCAGTTAATTAACTACTCCGAACTCGAGTTTTATAAGTGGTAAATATACAATACTTTAAAGGCAGGTTCTGGATAAAAAGTTTATTAAACTTAAATCTGATAGAGATCTTAACTAGATAATAGCTAATTATTAGTTAATTTTGCTTGATTGAGTTGATTTTTAGCTAAAATGCACTGGTTAATCAGGGATATGAAAATTAAAAAATATATATTCATTGAATATTTATTTTAGACCATTACAAATTTAAAAAAATTATAAATCGAAATTATGAATCAAGTAATTCAAATAAACTAAAAGTTGTGAAGATTAAATAGGGAATTGAACATCTATCACAAAGCGAAAGTTGATAATGTTCATTATTACTGTTTACATTTGGTTCATTATTAAAGGACTTCATTTTGCAAATCAATGAATCAGGTTTCATCATGATATAGGATCTTCGTTTATTATCTCAGCTGCACAGCAAAATTTTGAAATTCAAAACAATTATGTCCCGTATATTAAGTATATTCCAATACACAACTTATTTTAATTTAAAAAAAGAGATTTTTTAATTTTCTACATCCTACTGAACAGAAAAAGCCCTATATAAGTTACATGCAAAAAGATAATGCAAATATTAGGTAGTAATATACACTAGTTTTCATAACAAATGTAAAAAAGTAACCAAGTTTGAGTTCAGTTTTTCTGTCGCGAATCCGAATTAATTGAAAAATTTTATCTGCACTTTTACATCAATCGAAGGTATTACTGAATTTTCACAAGCATAATATTTTTTAATTGACAGACAGTCGATATAATCAAAATAAATCTTTCTGATTATTTACATTCTAATTAATAATATTACGGTGACTGATATAACGTAAAACAGTTTGATATAAAAAATTTCAAATTATTTTAGAAGTTTACAGCAAGGGAAAATTTTAGTTTCGAGAGAAAACTTCGATCGACTGAGTGGCAATAGCATTTTCTAGCGAATTTACAATATATAAAAGCGAGTCAAAGGTCTGTATATCACAGTTAGATGTGCAGCGTGGTAAGATAGCTGGCGCTGCTACTTGAGCTACCGCTTTTTATGCGATCTCTTTGACAGGTAGCGATGCTTTTAAGCAGCTGTGCACGATCTTTTTTATATTTTTTCTTTCATAGCCAGAGAGTGATATAGTACATTGTAAAGATCAAATATTATTATTAGAAAGAAAATGCAATTTAAATAAGAAATATTTAGAAAATAAATGTAATACTGTTTTATAAGTTAAAAAAAAAGTTATTAGTTATAATATAGCATAAGAATTTAAACTTATTTTAATACAGAAAAAGTTTACTGAAAAATTCTTGCCAATAATAAGCGAATTCTCATGTTTCATCAATTAAATTTCTTTTGTTTTTATAACATTTTTTTAACAACTCTAATATATATTTTTGGAAATAATAGCCCTTTAAATTCATAAATGTAAAATAAAAAAATTGAATTTATTATGTGAATTAAAAAACTTTTAATCAAATGCAAACGGTTCTTTTAATAAAAGGTCGAGCCCAGAATTTATAAACTGTAAATTTGATTCGCAATCGAAAAAATTAAATATTTAACAAAATTTACATTCAATGATTTAAACATTTTAGAAGGACTTTTTCAAGTATATCAATTAAAATTTTTATTATACTCATACAGTTAGTATTGTAGCTTTATTTCATGTTTAAAAATTTTTTATTTAAATTATGAATAAAGCAATAAATGTAAGTAAAAATATTAATCAAATAATGAATAATCAAGCTATCTTGAACAGAAGAGAGAATCGTAAACAGTACAAATTTGTGTATACTTAAAAAGAATAATAGTTCGTCGATTCTGCTACATTGACCGGTATTTTTGCTGAAAATTAGCAAGGTTCGAGTTTCTTTACATTTCTCGTTTGCGAAATGCTCAGCACGCACTGCAGAGTTAAAATTCAATTAACGCAACAAAGTTCATTTTCCGTATAGCCAGTTTCTCGCGCAGCATTGCCGTATAAACAATTCACTCGAACTTTTCGAAATGCGCACAAAAGCTTCTCCTCGTTTGAACAAACGTAAACTGATACTTTACACAAGCAGCTCTCCCTTGCTCACTCTGCTAGCGCTCGCGCGCCAAAGACGGAGGCGCAGTTCAAAACTCGCATTACAACGATAACGAAACGAGACAACAATAATTTGATTGTCCCCGGGCGCATGAAAATCCAGGGCGAATTCACGATCTCCGCTGCGTAAATTCGCGAGAGAAGAGCCCCGCTGCATTGCCGGGGCCCTAAACTCCGTCTCGCTTACTTTCTGCAAGAGTTAATGCCACGTCGTTACTATCGCTAAGCAAATGTGCCCTCTACGCGACGGAGAAAGAGCATTGCGCGCGCGCTTGCCGCGGCAAGCTGTAATTATATCGCAGCTGCTGAGTCGACTGGACTAACTTGTGTAGGATGAAAAGAGCAGGAGAGAGAGAGAGAGAGAGGGAGGATGGAGGGAGGAGGAAGAGTCACGGATTAGAGTCAGTATTTTGCAGTTTATGTAGATGGATCTTTAATTTTCAGGAGACGCGCGCTGGTTCGCTCTCTCAGTCTCGGTCATTTCCTGGGAAAGAAACTTGAAAAGGCTTTCCCATTGCTCTTACTTCTTCTATGACTGCTTTTCACATTTATTTTGATGAATTTCTTTTGACATTAATTAAAAAACATTTTAAACGAATTTATCACAGTAATAACTATATAATAAGAATAGTTTATAAAAATAGTATAATAATAGTCTTAGTATTGTGTTTAAAATCAATAATTAATTAGCTTTTCGTAATTTATCAAAGCATAGAATAAAATCTTTTCTAACTAATAATAATGATTTATAATTAACAATGTAATTTATTTAAGATTTCGTTAAAATGTTTTAAAAAATGTACGTATACAAATAAACTTTTTAAATAAAGAATAAAAATTAAATATAATTATTACTAACAATATAAAATAATTTTTTAATTGATTGATTAAATGTTATGAAATATCTATTATTTTATTTGTTATTTCACTACAATCAAAGAAACCCTTACTGTTATACTACTGCTAGTTCATTAATTATTTGTAAGACGAGTACTATCAGCAATTTGGTTTGAAGTCCTGCAAGTTGAGTTACAGAATAGGTATACGATGAGGTTACATAAACTTTAGCAACTTATAACAATGTTTGTATTTCACCTATTGAACGTAATGCACTGATCTTGCGTCATTAATAATTACTATTTGCTTGACTAAATATTAAAAAGTTTGTAATTATATATTCCACTGATCATTTTTAAAATTATTTTTATTAATATTTGAATCAATCAAAATCAATTTAATTATTAAAATGTGAAATAAGTTGATATTAGATAAAGTCAAATTAGCACTTGTTTTAATTCTCTCTAGTAGTTTACATATAAACTTTATGTTGACATTGTGTTTTTTTATTAAAACTAATGCCAAAAAAATCAAACTATTGTTCTTGATTTTATGAAATTTACTCCTTATAAGGAGTAAATTTGAAAAAAATACTCCTTATACGGAGTAAATTTTGCTAAGGAGTAAATTCGGACATGGATTTGCTCCTTATCTTTTAGAGAGTAGCAATAACAATGCAACTAATATAAAAAATATATCTTCAAAACGTATAAATCGCATTATGCAAAATACAAACGTATCACGTAACCATAAAAGTCTCGCAGGCTCACTGAAAACGATATGATTCGTATGAATTTTGACAGCCTTTAGTCAACCGCACACCGTGAGGGTAATATGTCACCGGCAATCCCCAGAGGAAAACCAAGCGCAGAAGATTTAAAAAGCATTTATGAGACAAGAGTCCAAGAAACCTATCTCACCTCGTCGCCACAGCAAAGAGTGTGAGAAGCATGCAAGAAGCCAGGTGCTGCTACGTCTGCCCTCAAGAGAGACACCTATCTTTTGGCGCAATGGGAATATCGTCCTCCTTGAAATCAATTTAAAGGCGAGCGCGGAATTCAGCTCGCCATTTGCTATCCACTTTTTACCGCCGGAAGGTTCGAGCCTTATTTACATCGACCGTTGCTCCTCATATACTTCTATTTTCCAAGCCAACTGGAGAGCCGTAGACTACGCTATTGTACGGATTTATCCGTTTTGCATGTTAAAATTAGTTTTGTAGTATGTTTTTGGGTCGGTAGTGAACAAGAGTTGAGAGTTTATTATGTTTGTTGTTTATATTAACTACAGTAAATGTAATCGCAATAAATTTCATGAAAATAAACAGTAGACAAATAGTAATCTACTTTTTTTAAAAAGTGTTTAGTGATAACAAATTTGGTTACTTTTAATTTTTAAACATTATTGTTGAACATCTAGCTTACATTATCGTAGAATTGTGTGCTACTTACTTTCCGTATAAAAGACTGTCAACTTTTCTCCTACGATAATACTTTTCACATATTGCATTAAGGAAAAGCTTGAAGAGGGTTTACAAGTGCTACATCTCATTCTACTCATCTGACTTGATGTAATTTTTTACTTTCCAAAAAAGTAGAGGGGAATTTATACGGAATGCTTATTTTTGCTGAATAAGGAAAATATGTCGGAAAATGTTTCATATTATCTACAACTTACTAAAACCGGTGTTTTTTTCACGAAACTTGTAAATTTTCTTACTTAGAGGTCGGCAGAAGATAATAATGGGAAGTTATTAATAAAAAATGCTTTGGAAAATTCTGACTGCATTCAATGTTTCTGTACAAATAAGTGTTTAAGTATTAAATATTTTTAGGATTGTTCTTTTTAAACAGTGTTACTAAAATCAATTTTTTTTAACGTATATGCGAACACACACATGCATCACACGTTAACACGTGTCTGTTAATAAATTTTGTAATAAAATACTTTTTTAGAACATTACTACAATGTACCTAATGTGAACAACATATTTTTCTTGCATATGAAATTTTTTATACACTAATAATTTAATAAATTGTAAAAAAATTGCAACCAGATAATTAAATTTAATGTATAAGATGAATCTTTAAATCTGAGAGTCATTCGCATTTAAAAAAATTGGAATACGAACCAACGAATCCAAAAGGATTAAAAAAGTATTTTTTAATACGCGCAAACAAAATCGTTGTTTTGTGCAAAAAATAAATACCTATTTTTAAATTCTGGAGTTTTATTTCAATGCTATTACTTTCTTTTTCCATTATTTTTTTAAAACTTTTTTCCATTAAAACAATACGAAAAGTATCAAACTTTAGTTCAAAAGTTCGAAAAAATTGAAGTTCACGTTTCGAGCACATTTATTTTTTGTTTGTAACCGACGATACTAACAAAATAATGTTCATACAAGAAGCTTGTTGACAAAATTTTACATCGTTGAATTTTAAGTTATTAAACTTTTTCTCAATTATTTGTAAATACAGTTAATATTATTTTTATAATTTTTCCATAGTTTCTAGATGTTTATTGAAACTTTTTACTACTTTTATACAATGGCGCAATTTATGGTAACTTAATTTTTCTTTACGAATGTGTTTGAAATTGATTAAAAATAGTCCAACTAAATGAATAACTTTATTTTTTCCATTAATGATTGTCCAATAATTTAATCATTAAATTTAAGCGAACTCTTCAATGAGCTTGGGTAAGCGACAATATAATAAAGACCAATTTTTGATATAATGAATTGACTAATGAACCAAAAAACATCAACGCTGTATATTTTAAAGAGTAAATCAGTTTGGAGAAAATTTGAAAGATTCGAAAAAACAGATCTTATTTTGTCTATGGATCAATACTATCATTATATCGCAAATGATTTCTATATTTTAGACATCAAAAGAAACATGCACATTCCCCCCACTGACATACATCCCTCTTTCCGTTCACCCCTACTATCAAGATCGTCTCAATGTAATAAGATAGCGTCAACTGCAGAGTATCTCAGAAATTTTTATCGATTCTCTTTTCTCAGCCCTCCGAGCTACATATATCCCCCAGCGGAACGCATATAAGTCGACTCCTATTACCCGTCATTCATCAGGCGGATAAGGAGCGAGCACATGGAATAAAGTAAAACTTTACAAGCCGAATAATCCGCGATAAATGAATCATATATTGAGTTATTCCGCCTTTTTTATTTGTCACTGATACCCAATTTGGCCGGAAATTGATTCTCTACATTATCATCGGCCCATGATCGGGAGTCCCCAATCTTTATTGCCTCGTCCTTGAGCAGTCACAACAGGGATCGTGTTTTCTTACTACTTCGGCTCGGCTTCCGGGTGCGCGTACTGTTAAGACAACTTTATTTTTATCGATTGTACCCTGCCAATATATTCGCTTCGAGATCACCCTAACGCCGGCTGCGATGCAAGTTTGCAGTTTCTTTTTCTATATATACAATTGACGAGCGCCAGCATCCGTCAATTCTTCGGTGTGAAGATTACGGGCTTTGATGTGTATGGAATTTACAATTTGAAGAGCCCGCTGGGTCGTCTCTCTCTCTTTCTTTCTCTCTCTCTCTCTCTCTCTCTCTCTCTCTCTCTCTCTCTCTCTCTCTCTCTCTCTCTCT
>UELX01005084.1:0-15072 GCA_900480035.1 Eupelmus urozonus | reverse complement strand
TTTTTTAGGGGGGGGGGGGGGGGTGTTTTTTTGGTGATGGTTCATTTTTCGCGGGGTGATGAGGGGGACTGTCGGATGCAGGAAATTAGGCGATTTGTTTCGGGAAGGTTAGCGTTGTGCTGTAATAGAAAGATGAAGTTTATTTTTCATTCATTTATTGGGTAGCCGAGTGTACAGGCCCGATAAAATGATGCAAATACCCGCATAAAGTTATATCTTATATGTATCTTATTGCTCCACTTTTTTATAATTTCATCAGATTTTATCAGACCTTTACTATCTTGCAAATTATGAGAACAGAAACACGTGCCAAAAATTTACATAAAAGAAATGCTTTTCTATAAAAGATGAACACTTTCACTGTAGCACTATTCTGATGACGATTTCTGATTACTTTTACGTCACTAATGTGTCATGTATGCATAATGAATTATCATCAGATGTCTTCTTTTTACTGAGCTTTCTAATAAAAACGTTCTATCAATTACGAAATTAAATATTGAATTATCAATATTTTTGAATGCTCTATATTCTTTGTCAAAAACAATTAAACTAGCAATTAATTATATACTAAAATCATTTAAAGCTAATGAAAGTTCTCATGTCAGTACAAAAATAACAAATATTGTTAATTTATAGTATGAGTAAATAAAGTTGAAACATCATAGATCAGCTATTGATTTATGTTACCTTAATGTACACTGGCATTATTACATTATCGTAATTGTTTAGATTTGTTCAAATAAATGTCGTCACTACATACGTAGCGTCTGTCATAATATTAGGAATAGGCACGATCATCTCCGCGATTGTTTGCAGCTTTCTTAATTTCTTCGGACATATTTAGAAAGAAAATGAGAAAGTACTTCCACAAGACTTATCCTTTTGAAAGTCATATCTACAACGAAAATATCAATGAAACACGTGCTCGAATTCAGGCATTTTATCAAAACACACATCTCTTTATGACAACGCGCAAATATAAAAAAAATATATATAAAATATTCTTATCAACAAGCCACACGTCTCACAACCTATTTACACCTATCTAGGTCACAGTCATTACTTAAACCATCACGGCGCGCTTAACACTTATCTCAGGGCCGTAAAAGCCCGAGCTTTGAACAATTTAGCAAGCCGGCGCTGAAAAAGCTAGTCAAAACCATTCCGCGCCAACAACTATAACTAAAACCCATTCGCCAGTCGTAACCCGCTCGCTCGCATTTCCATCCGTCCCATTCACAGAAAACTCGGCCCCCAGACATTGCTTACATACCAGCGGCCGACTCCAAGCCGTCGAAAATTGAGCCGCAGCACCTGCTCTCTTAAACCCCGCTTCCTCACATCTTAATCAAGCATCCCTCGCAAAAGCTCTCTTACACCTTTCCATAAACCCTCCGCGATCCTTCGTACATCCGACTCGAAAATTCCTTAAAGAGTCAGGCTCCTCGCGAGCGGAAAAAGAAGCGCGAGCAAGTATATACGCGTCGCGGGGTCATAAAACAAACTAACCGCCGACAGAAATCTCTCTCTCTCGCTTTTAAGCTGGGCGTGGAGCTCGCTGCTGCGAGAGTTTATCGCCCTGGAGCCCGTAACTCTTCGTCGCTTTTAGCCGAGCCAAAGCTCCGGGACTTTATGCCGAGGGCCGCGAGATGCGCGCGGCTTTACGAGCTGGAGAGAGGAGAGCAGGTGGAAAAGCGAGAGAGCTAAGTCTGGGAGAGGTGGGAAGGTGGGAGGAGGGTTGAAAGGGCTTTTTAACGGGCTCGAAGGGGGGATGTGTGAGGTTCGCTGATTGTTTCGGCTTCGGGGGTTTTCCTAGATAAGGCGGTGAGAGTTTAGTGCGGGGGTGATGATTTTTTTTAATGTGTGGTTTCGGGTTTGTTTTAAGTAGTGTTTTGGTTAGTAGGGATTAGTTGGCATTGTGAACAATTTTGAATTATCGTAGAATTAATGCTAGTGGTTGGATGCATAAAATAAATCCTAGAATAGAGATCTACACAAGGAAATTCGTTCTGCTTGAAAGTCACACACCAGAAGTACAAACACAACGTTGAACTCATCAAAAGAGAAAACGCACAAAACCGTCACGACAATCCTCCAAAATCCATCCAAACTCAAAAAAAAGCAGCTCCTCCAAAAACTCAAAAAAATCGCCCCGGGGCGTCAACATAAAGAAAAAAATCTCCCCCAAAAGAAGCAGCAAAAGAGCTAATGCACACAATAATATAATAACTCGGGTCAGTTTTGCGGATGATATACACGCATCCCTCTCACCCATAGCTCCACTCTCCTTCCTCTCTATATCTCAGCCCAGGCACGAAAATCATTTGTCATCGAGCCGCATTGTGGTCGCGCCCTGCAGCCAGTAGGAGACCCTCTTTGCGAGCTTACATACACACTCACAGGCGCACATAGAGCTCGAAACTCGCGCGAGAGAAGGCGATCATTGTTGGCTCGGGCGAGCTTGATTTATGCATGCCTTTCCCGCCAGCCAGACAGGCACAATGCTCGGAAAGAAACTACCGCTGCTTTTCTATTCGTGTGCGCGTGTGTGTATGCGGCTGGTTTTGCGGCTCAGGAAGGAAAGAATGCAGGGGATGGAGTATATTGGGTCGAGCATCTGCCAATATTTGTCATCTATTATCGCTCTTCTGGCTCCCCCCCTTAAGCCCGTAAATAGGAACTTTATGAACGTCTTGTTAATAGATGACAGTGGAATATACTCGTTTGTAGCTTTTAACGGATATCGCTGGAGGTTCGGCTTTTTTTCGTTGCTTGACAGATTGTTGCTTTGTGGATGATATTGTGATGCTGACTTTTTTTTCTTGGGTGATAAATTTTCGATTTTTTTTTATTACTGGATGAATTTCGAGGAAGCCGTTTAGTGTCGTCGCAAAGAAATAATTTGAGAATTTTGTAATATAGTGTCATTTATTAATTTAAACGTTGATGATGATACTGGTAGGATAAATGTGATCAACTATTAATGTCCTATATCTGAGATGCCTTACCAAAATCGCAGGTGAGATCTCGTCTGATTTTTCATTTGTCGATTCACAATAAAACTAAGTTCAGTTTATTAAATTTATTAGAACTCTTCATACATTTTTTCTTTATTTAAGAATCAGATGAGATCTCACCTGCGATTTTCGCACGGCATTTCAGATGAGATCTCATCTGACTTTTTTCAGCAAGGTGGTCACATATCTGAAATTAAAAAATTAGTTTATGTTTTTTATAACAACTCTTTTTTAAAAATTAATACGTAAAACATAATCAAATTTAAGATTAACCAATATTTTGCTAAAAAAAATTAATCTTTATTAATTATGAATCACCACGCCAATTCCCATTTACATGTTATTTTATTTTTATTTTCCAGAATGAAAAACAAGATCACCAGCAGGGATCAATCTCAACCAAACAACACCGAAGAAACGTGTCCTCAGACCCATCAAGTAACAACCAATCCCAAAGCTCGTCTCTACAACGCGCACATCGTCCTACATACCAAGACACAAGATCAAACAAGCCATCACGCGCTGACGTCCTACAGCCACAGCTCAAGGAAAATCCATTACCGCAAAACGCACGTCCACCTCTACATACCCACCTCTCACCCAAAGAAAAAAAAAACAAGAAACTACCATACATACACACGACGCTCTCAAGCTCAGATAATACCTCTCTCCCCGCATTTTGACGGATTCACCGATCTCCGGCTGTTGCTCGCCATGCAGCCAGAGAGTCCTTATTACGTCGTAGCCGTTATTTATGCACACGTGAGCGAGAGAACAGCGCGCGCGCGCGCGCGCAGCGAGAGCGGCGGAATGAGAAATGTGCCGGTGCCACCCCGACCCACCTGGGGGCGGAATCCCGTCCGCCCTGGCCGCCCCCTCGGGCGTATTGGGGCCGCACTCCTTTATGTATACCGCGACCGAGCTCTCTACGAGTTTGTCGTCCACGCGTCCGTGTATGTGTGTGTAAAAGTCTGGATGTATATATGCAGCCGACTTTCCCCGCAGCGCTAAACGATGTCGCGGTTAATCGAGATAAGGGAACGGAGAGAAAGAGCAAGGCGGCCATTGCATGTGTGAGCTGTAATGCGAGCTTATGCTTTGGAGGAGGTGCGCGCGCGTGTGTGTGCTGATGATGGATTTATTGCGTGAGTTTTAGCGCGTGTGTGGATGGGAGAGTGTTGCGGGCTAAGGGAGGACTATTGCTGAGGTATTTAACGTTAAGTGGAATGGATTGAGTTTATCGGGTTGAAATAAGTTTCTGATTGCAATGAGTGCATTGGCAAATGCCATAAGTTCAAACAAACTATCTCTTTCGTACGATCTAGTAGTTTTAATTAAAAAGACGACGCAATTTTTATCTGAAAATGTAATAAAAGACTAGGTCTTGAGAAAATTTTCAGTACAGTAATTTGTAGTTTATATTATCTGAGAAATAGATTTTCATTAAATTTCACCAAAATATCGATTTTATTTCTTTCTTTTTTTACAACATTTTATATGCAGAGTATGTTTCCCAAATAGAAAACAGTTTATTATAAGAGATAGTAAAGAGAGTAAGGTTCCATATTAATATACGAAGCAACAGGCTTCAGGAACATACTTTTTAAAAGCGTTTTTCTCGAAACTGAATTTTTTAAATTGGGGACTGCTACGTCTCTTGAACCACCTGATAAGTCGATTTTCTTATTTTTGAAACGCATTAATTTTACTGAAACTGGTGTATATTTAGTCAGTTTTTGTAAGTATTTTTCGTTTTTTTACAGCACACCAGAAATCGAAAAAATGCGAATAATCCTGACTACAAGTAAGTATGCTATTTTATTCATTCACCGCACATTTTACGAATATTTTTGAATTTTTCGATTTAGTGCATTATTTCATAGATAAAACGTTTCTATTAAGTTTTTGAAAAAGAAAATTTTTGTCTTTACTTTATTAAATTTGTGTAAAAAATTCTTACTTTATTTATTTTATTGTATAAAAAATAACCCAAACAATGAACCGAGTATTGAAGTCCCATACAAACCTGGCGATAATAAAGCAAGATCATTCAATCAATCACCTGCAATTTACAACATAAATAAATTGTCATTAACTCAAACGATCCTCCATCAATCCACCCAAAACCAAAATCCCGCAAATCTCTCTTATCCATCCCAATCCCAATTCCACTAATCCAAATCCAATCTCCCCCCCCCCTTTCACCAAAAAACAACTGCAAAAACATCCGGCCCTAACGTTTGAAAAACTCCACACAATGAGACATACACGTCTGCGGCGGCGGCCGCGGGCTGCGAAGACTTCGCAACCGGTTCGTGGCGCCATTGCTTTCCTTCGTTTTCTTGCGCGCACATCCGGCCGTGCGCTCGCGCTCGCGCGTACGACGAACAATGCGCCCAGCTATATAGACGCGAGCCGAGCGTACATAATGACTGGTCCGCCGCGCCAAGCGCGAGAGCGCATATTGTGTCCTGGCATTGCTGCGCTCTCCAAAGTGTCATACCAACGACCCATGCATGTGCTCGTCTATATGTGTGGCTACATTTGCCGAGGCTACGAATTGTTAGTTCAATGTCGACTGATCTGGTCGGATCTGGTTGGTGGGGTAACGGCAGTTTTTTAAAAGTCGATTGTTACGGGATGTAATTGCTGGCTCTTGGAAGTTGCTGGGATTATGTAAAATCCTGGATTATGCTAGGGTAATGATGATTCTTTGTGCGGGACAAATGCTGCCTTGATTTTCGAGTGATGTAAATAGGATTCATCATCGTTTGATGCTTGTTCCTTTTATAGAAGTTGTGAAAGAGACGTTGATTTGAAAACAAACTAAAGTAAGGACAATGAAACAGTCATCTTGTTTTGTGACAAAAGTAGGAAAGCTATGAGCGGCACGAATGTCGCATGAAGGAAAACTATTTCGGTAACAATGGATGCTCTGGAGAACGAAATTTATAAATACTGACTTATGAAACGCATTTGTCAATCATATATTCAGAAATTGATTCCATAACTAATGTCTACCATCAATATTGCACATCATATTAATACACAACCAGCTGCTTTGAATATAATAACCTCCGCTAGGAATGATAGATCCAGATTAAAACTGATAATAGAAGACAATTCTAACTTGTACGTCTGAATGGTTCAAGAAATTTCCATACAATCATAGCCGAAATTGATTATGGATGGCAAATAATCCAATCCCTCATCCAAGTGACTCATCACTTGATACATCCCACCACATCCCGCATCATACTCCACTCATAATCCTTTAAACTCTTCTCTTCACGTTCTCTTCCACCTAAAAGTCCGTTTCTAACCTCGACCCACCACACACCTCATCCCTAATATTCCCTAATTTCGCCCATAAATCCATCCTCATTTGTATCTACATCCACCGCAGCCGTCGCACCTTCCCAGCTCCAAAAAAAAGAATCCCCCAACTCAGCAACATTTACAACCTCCGTCTCGGCACAGCTCATAAAATCCAGCCTATATACCTTTCAAATCTGGCCCCCTACCGAAAAACCAACATCATCAGACAATCGGAAACATTTGTCGCGTTGTCATATAGGCGCTCATCCCTTTTTTTGTCCATCGCATATATACATACATGCAGACGTAAGAATCGCTGCGTCGCGCGCGCGCGCGAGCGGCCAGAGGCGTGTCTGGCTCACTCCCCAGGTGCAGGCACAATGCAGCTCGCTCCTCTCTCTCTCTCTCTCGGTGCAGAAACGACATCGCGCTTGCCGCGAGAGCGGGTATATAGGGCCACGCCCAGATCTGCGCGCGCCCTAATATTCCTGCTTGGCAGATGCGCGACAAGCTCGATGTACATCGAATGGACACATACGCGTATTAAATAATGTTGCCTTTATAGGGGCAAAAGGGGGGGTCACGCGTGCACGCCCACTTTTTTTTTCTCTTCATGCCGACGCGCTCGCGCGCTGATGATGATGATACGAGAGCGGGCTTTTCGATGCGGCCTTTACCGTTTTTCGGATACGGTTCTCAGCCTGCGCTGGAGAACGAGAGAGAAAGAGAGAGAGAGAGGTTGGCTGATGCGCGTTTAATGAGAGTCTAGGTGCTGTGCTATTCCCGCGTGCGATATTGTGTGGATGGTTTTCCGGCTGTCGAGGAGCTGTCACAGAGGGGTAATTGGATATTGGGGGACAGAGGTGCGATTGCTGGTGGTTTGGATATAGGCGATTTTTGGGTTTTTTTCGGGTGTTTTGGCAAAGGCGTCCGTTAAAATATTCATGACAGAGATGGGATATTTTGGATGCTCGTCAAAACAATGATATAAAAAAACGTAAGTGAAAAAAGTTAGGAACACTGTTGCTTATTACGAACCATTCACAAAAAACGAGCCCAACAAAATTAAATTACAAATACTTCAACGCACCAAAAAACCGAATCGCCCCAATTTCCACCGCAAAACAGCGCAAACCGCTCCAAAAACCGCAGCTCCACCCGCATTGCGCAATATCGAATCGATCCCTCCATGAACCACACGAAAACACGGCAAAATAAAAATAAAACGAGCTCCTTGAAAACTGCCGCACTTTCACTTTCAAGCAGCCTCTCGCAATATCGCAATACACGCGTCTGGTCCCGATGGCAATATAGCCAAGCGGACGCGCGAGCTGGGGCCAGATGCTCGCGCGATATGTTTTCTGCGGTCGCGCAGATGACCGCGCGCGCACGAGCCGATCGTATGGGCATGTGGATAAAAGAGGATGCAGCCTGCTGCGGGTCGCGAGCTCGAGAAAGGAGCCATTTGTCCTGACCGCAGCGAGAGGAGCCCTTTAAAAGTGGAGGAAAAAAAGGAGACGTTGGACGCTGACCCAGATAATTTTGGCGTCGATGGGATGCTTGATCGAGAGGTTGAGGTGGATTGTGGAGGTGATGGGTTCGATGGGTAGTGGGGGGATAACGGGTTGAGTTTGCGGTTCGATTGATTGTGATGGGATTGACCACTGGGAGGTTGTGTAGGGAGTGTGTGGGTGAGAGTTAAGTTGGATGACGAGGTGTTTGTAAAGAAGATATTCTTGGAACATATATATGGAATACATCTATGAAATTTATATAGAAAATTAATTTTAGTGCAGATACGATTTGTATGAGAATTGTTTGACGATATTGACTGTTACTACTTAATTACTATACAAACATATAGTGCAAGATATTACGTTTTTATAAAACATTTTCATTTAGTTCATGTACTATAGAAAAAAGACATATTTCTTGTTTTTAAAAAAGTAGTTCAAATGAACTTCTTATTATAAATAAAATTCTTATTCAACAAATCTTTGGCATCTTAAAACTCACCCGCAAAATCTTCATACCTTTCTTCTCATAAAAACTATTTGTCCTTAACATGGACACCAAGCAAATAAAGAAAAACATAAATAAATCGTCAAAGTTGAAATTCACGCCGGGTGTTCGAGGAAAATTTCGCGATCTCGTTGAATTTATGATTACCGCAAAGTCTGTTTATATATACCTATAAGACTAAGTGGGTGCAGCGCAGTGCGCGCTTTGTACGGAGGGGGAAGAAAAAGTAGTTGAATGAAGCGTACTACCAAAGGGCGGAAACCTTTTCTCGGTACGCTTCGAGTTATTTATCGTTCTTAGCAAAGAGAGACCTGCTTTCGCCTTGGATTCCGCGGCGCACTTTAGTGGCTCACCTCTGAATTTAAGCCTGGCGGGGAAAAAGGAAAAATCGACTTAGAATTTCCCAAATTCGTCTTATTGCTGCGACTTGGAATTTCGATGCTCGAGACTTGAGCATAAAATACGAGATGAGTTTCACTGAAAACAATGACTTTAAACTTGCATGATTTATTATTTTTATATTGTCATTGCAATACTTTAAAGTACAAAAATCTATGTAATTGTTACTGATACCGTTACACTGCAGAAAACTTCTTACCAAAACATAAACAAGCATTCTATATTTAATAATTAATTATAATGTAATTATGGTTTTTAATTGAAACAACAACACTAATTACAATTAATCGAAAATACGCAGTACCTACTCTGTAAATTTAATTCAGTGAAATTCACTGATATATCCTGAATATTCACTACTTTACAGCTGAAATGCTACAACTAATCAAGATAATTGCACTAATTTAGTTGTAAAATAGAGAATTTTTACTGATTCAAATTTAGAGAGAGTAAAACGACGAAAAAAATAGCAAAAATCCTCAGAGTCCCACTTCGAGTCCAGTACATCACTCAATTGAAACGAGTAGACAGAGCGATTCGGAGACAATAGCAGTTCAGCGAGCGAATCTCCGGTGTACGCTCGGTTTTCCCGCCTGCGCAAAGCGAGCCCGGAAAAAGGGGTGGAATCGCGTCCCCCTCTCTTTATGTATTTTCCCGCGGTTAAGCCCTCGTGCCACGCAGCTGTCGCACGGGATCGCGCTCTCTTCTTTCTCTCTCTCTCTCTTGGATCGCCGTTTTTTTCCTCCGACTTCTCCTCGAAGAGGCGCATTGTAGCGCAACGTGTCATTCACGGTAATGTAACGTGCGCGCAAGTACCGAGCGTAACAATGCCACGGCGCGCTCGCGTATGGACGTTTAATTATCATAGAGTAATGTCTAATGACATACATTATGCGCGGAGCCATATGGAAACAGAGGGAGAGAGAAGGAGAGAGAAGGACCCTTTTGTCCTCTCTCTCTCTCTCTCTCTCTCTCTCGCTCTCTCTCTCTCTCTCTCTCTCTCTCGCTCTTTCTGTCCCGCTCATGGTAATAATAACCAAGCGGACGGAAAGAGTTAGCCTGTCTCTGTCTCACATGAGGATAGTCCGTGCGCGCTCCGCGGGGCCGCGTGTGTCCCTCTTTTCATTTTTTTTTCTTTTTTCGTCGTCGTCGTCGGCGTTCTTTTTTTCCACCGCATTGTTGCCTTTTTCCTTCTTCGCGCTCGATTCTTTTTTTTCCATTCGTCGCCTCTCTCTCTCTCTCTCTCTCACTCAGTGTGTCTCCACGGTCGGGTCCTCCCATACACACGTGAATCATGCGCGTGCGCTTGCCGTTCTGCGTGAGCCTGATTACCGTAATCAGCCGTTCCAGTTCCGGTATATCGGGCAGCTAATTATAATCATCGATGCCGACCGCGCGCGCACGTCACTTCCTTGTTTTCGAGAGAGCAGCCACCGCGCATCGCGCTCGCGTTTTGACTTTTTTCCGTTGGGCTTGTTTTCCTTTTTTTTTTTTGCTCTTTTGCATTTTTGGTCGTGCGCACATGTTGGGAGGAGAGAGAGGGAAGGAGCGAACTGTTTTGCGAGCTGCGGCTCGCTCGCGCTTCGGGGAACGCCTCGAATTCTTTAACGTATATGGTTTAGGTGATGTGGAGGTGTATTGTGAGGACGAGAGCCGCGGCTCTGAGGGGCTTGATGTAATAACTAAATTATTCGTTGAATCGTCGGACGATCTTTATGGTCTGCGTTCTTTGGAGATTTTTGTAATTTGTTTGATGATATTGTTTTTCGGTTGCTGCTTTCGGATGTTGCTGTTTTGAAGATGTGAGATTGATTTATCATTTTTCCATTAATTCGTATACTTACAATAAATTCTTTTACTGTCTTGCAGACAAAAATTTGCAAATTACTTAAATCCAGTAGCTACTGCGTGTAAATGCTAAATTGAAGCTTGAACTATGATGATAGTTTTACTTTTTCTAACAAAATAGCACATAGATAATATTTACTTGTTATTAAAAAAATTTCCTGAGATCTACAACAAACACGATTTTTTTATTTCATTTGTGGTTTAAATTATTTTAATCGGGCAAATAATGTCGAAAAAAAATTCCCATAATTATATCTTTTTTCCGGAAAAAATGTTATTTTAACTACCAAATTTCATACTTTTTAGCAAAAATATGTTTTCTCTTATAAAAGATTATAACCACCCTTTAAGTTTTACTTGCTTTATATGAAAGTGAACAAAGTATATCTTTTTACTCTCTTATTATATTATAACAATTAATTTTCAAAGTATACGTAATATTCATAATATTAACATTTGTAAGGGATAATCAAAATAAATTAAATTGGTCCTTAGCTGCATGGCCTATAACGATTATTTCACATAATAGATTTTACCACAGTTGGACGCAGTGGACTTACAATCTTATCCCTATAATTGTGATTTTTAAAGATTTTGAATAAAAAATTTCTATAATTGTTCGCTGTATTAGTTTATTATTTATAATAAATACAATAAATATTATTTTTAATGAATAAAAAAAAGTCTTATAAAATAAATTAATCTACTCAATGCATATTCTTAATTATCCAGTCCTTATATTTGAATACATTAGTGTAAGATTTATCTTCCACCTCGCATGGAGAACTGATAAAATAGGCGATTCCTGCTACGACGTAAGGTTTATTACCAACATCTTCTCTTTGCAGTAAAGGTCCACCTTCATCAGAAACGCAAGAATAGCTATCATTACCAGATTGCTGAATTGCGCATAAATTTTTTTCCGCAGAGATGCCACACATGGTGTGCTTCATCCTCACCTGGCTCTTGGTCTGGAACGTTGGCTTTTTTCCATCTCCCGAAATTCCCCAGCCAACTGCATAGAAAGTATCGTCTGGATTGAAATCGTGGCTCGGCAGGCAAATAGGCTGGATATCTACCGATCTAGCTAGGGTTACAATTGCTATGTCATCATCTTCTTTGAATTCATTCCAAAGGATTGAGTAATTATCGTGAGCTTTTGTTTTAGCGATGCCAATCGACACGTACTTCGGTAAGTAGACGTTTTCATCGATTAAGTCCATTTTTGTTGAGAGATCGAACTCGCCAAATCGAACACTAGTTAATCTGTTTTTTGATTCAAGGCAGTAGGCAGCTGTCAAGACGTGACGATCGCTTATAAGAACACCACCGCAACCAACTTCGATACCTCTCGCTGTTGGTTGAATACAATATTTTTTAGCAATTTCAAATTCCAGTTGAGCAATCATAGTGAATTTATAGCTTGAATTTAACTTGTTTTTCTAATAAAACAAAATAATGTGACAAAAGGATTTTGTACGAAACTAAAAATTTTATTAAAAAATGGACCTTTGTAGTTGTTGGTAACTAGTTTTTTTAACGTTTTATTAATGGTTTTCAAATTTCAAGTTTGTTGATAGAGTATAGAAAAGTAAGTAAATTTTAACACACCATATTATCACAGTATTTTGTTTAAAAAAAGATAACAGGCCAAAGTATTACTCACGAGTATCGTATTCTAGGAGAGCTGACCACTCATGTCCTAATGGATCAGCTTTTCCACCATCAATCAGCATTTTATCTTCAAGCATTCTTCCACATGTAGCAGACTTGGATCGTTTTATAGGACAACAAACTTTTTGTAAAGCATTACTGATTCCAGAATTACATTTCAGTTTATAAACTTCTTCGTAGAAAGCAACCTTTTCGCGGATATTATTTGATTTTTTTGACTCTTCAAAGCGTTTAGTTATTGGCTCACATTCTCTAAAGTTTATACATTCTGTGTTTTCTAATTCACCGGAGCCACAAATTACGTCTGTGTTACAAAAGTAAAAAGCAATTTAATTTCAAATATTATTTATGCTTCTGATTAATTGCTATCGAATTATGCTTACCAGGATACGTACGAGCTTCGGTAGCTGCGAGTAAACACAGCCCGCAAAGCACTACCGTCAAAGCAGAATCCATCTTTATAATTCGTCAGTTTGAGAGAAACTATGCCAATCATCAGAGTTTCGCTCCTTATATGCAACTATTTTCGGATATTTTAGTTCAACTCAAGTGTGTGATAATGTAAGCAGTCAATTAAGGTACTTTAGTCTACTACTTCTTATCAGCATAAAAAATATACTATCTTAATGCTATCGCTTTGTTCATGCTCATCGCAACATCTATGCAAATACAATAATTCCATTGGACCACGAGCCAATTTTCCCGAAAATTTGATTAATACTTCTCAACGTGCAAACACAAAATATCCGTTAATTGTACGGATGTTTCTCTTGTTTTCATTTTTATATATAATAGTTTTTTTTATTATACCATTGAAATAATAAGTTTGAATGCTGTTATAACATTTTATAATAGCTTTTTTTGTTTAACGAGCCTAAACATTATTAATTAAGTATTATTATTAATTAATTGGATTCTAATAATCATCACTCTTATAATCATATTAAATGGAATTCATACAGTAATAAAACGATGCTCTTTTTTTATCTAACAATTAGTTTTGTTAGATACATAAGAAGTGATCATTACAATAATCTATCTCGAATATATAAGTGTGTCTCGGTCATAGTCAATTATAGCACGACCTTTTGTATCAAGGATTCGGCTCCAATTTTAAGGTATGTTTTCAGATAATAAAGTTTATCTGAACTTTTTAGCACAGTTGGATACTGTAGATTAACAATCTTATTTTTATAATTGTGATTATAAACGTAGATTTGAAAAAAAATGCTATAGTTATACATTTTCTTAGTTTATTATTTATAGTAAATACAATAAATACTATTTTTAATAAATAATAAAAATATCTTATAAAATAAATTATTTTACTCAATGCATATTCTTAATTATCCAGTCCTTGTATTTGTATACATTAGTGTAAGGTTTCTTTTTCACCTCGCATGGATATAAATAATCAGAATCGAAGATTCCTACTACGACGTACGACGTGCCTACATGTTGTCTTTGCACCAAAGGCCCACCTTCATCAGAAACGCAAGGATGACTAGTAAATCGCTGATGTACGCATACAGTTCTCTCCGCAGGCTTGTCGCACTCGGTGTACCTCATCATCACCTGGCTCTTGATCTGGGACGTTGGCTTTTTCCCATCCCCCGAAATTCCCCAGCCAACTGCATAGAAAGCGCTGAATCTACTGCTCCTCGTCGGATCTGCGTTTGGCAGGCAAATGGGCTGGGTCGCTACCGATCTAGCTAGTGTTAGGATCGCTATGTTATCACTGTCCTGTGCGAACTCATTATTGCTAGCTCTCCTAATGTCTGTATAGTTCTCGTGAGCTTTTTTCTTAGCGATGCCAACCGACGCGTACTTTGGTAAGTACACGTTTTCATGGATTAGGTCAATTTCTGTTGAGAGATTCAACTCGCCAAGTCGAACACTGACTAAGGTGTATTGTGTTTCGAGACAGGAGGCAGCTGTCAAGACGTGGCGATCGCTTATAAGAACACCACTGCAACGTACTTCGGTACCTCTTGCTGTTGGTTGAATACAATATGTTTTAGCAATTTTGAAGCTCAGTTAAGTAATAATAGTCAACTATATGTCCAACTCAACTTGTTTTTCTAATATAACAAAATAATGTGACAAAAAGATTTTGTACGAAACTAAAAATTTTATTAAAAAATAGATCTTTATAGTTTTTAGTAACTAGTTTTTAAACGTTTTATTAATGATTTTAATATTTTATGTTTGTTGATAGAGTATAGAAAAGTAATTAAATTTGAAGAAAAACATATTATCATAGTATTTTATTGTATAAAAGGTAACAGGTTTTAAAAAATATAGCTGAAGTATTACTTACGAGTGTCGTATTCCAGGAGAGCTAACCACTCATGTCCTAATGCATCAGCCTTTCCACCATCAAACACCATTTTATCATCAGGAATGTTTCCACATGTATTAGACTTAGATCGTTTTGTAGGACAACAAATTTTTTTTGCAATTTTACCGATTCCAGAATCACATTTCAATTTATGAACTTCTTCGTAGACAGCAGCACGGATATTATTTGATTTTTTTGACTCTTCAAAGCGTTTAGTTATTGGCTCACATTCTTTGATGTCAATACATTCTGTGTTTTCTAATTCACCGGAGCCGCAAATTAGGGCTATATTACAAAAGTAAAATGTAATTAAATTTTATATATTATATATATTTCTGATTAACCGCTATCAAATTATACTTACTAGGATACGTTTGAGCTTCGGTAGCTGCGAATAAACACAGCCCGTAAAACACTACCGTCAAAGCAGAATTCATGTTGATAATTCAC
>UELX01005083.1:0-15072 GCA_900480035.1 Eupelmus urozonus | reverse complement strand
TCTCTCTCTCTCTCTCTCTCTCTCTCTCTCTCTCTCTCTCTCTCTTTCTCTCTCTCTCTTTCTCTCTCTCTCTCTCTTTCTCTCTCTCTCTCTCTCTCCCACCCACACACATTCTCTAGATGCGCGCACTGTGCCAACGTCGACGATTTCGCACAAAAGGACAACTTCGAGCAGCGCTATTAAAGCATGTGTCTGTCTTTTTTTCATCCACTCCTTCCTTCCCATGCATCCTTTTTTCGAGCATCGCTCGGCTGTTTCACTCTTGATCTATCGACGACAATCGACGGCTGCGAGCGATACATCATTATTCTATTGAGACGGTACGTTGCGGCAGTATGCAAAAATTGATGTGAATAAAATTGAGATTGGTTTTGGATTAGCTATGGTATTTATGTTTTAATAAGGTTCTATATTTGATAAAGACGAACGGGTTATTTTTTGTGACGCATTTTTTATTGTAAAACAAACCAAAAAGTTGTGGGAAGGCATCATTTCTATAGTAAATTATTCATTTAAAATGAGAATAAATGTCACTCATTGTAGTTCATTTAAAATATTGTCCAATTTACGAGTTTAAATTCTGATTCAGATTTTGATAGTAAAAAGAATAACACCCCAAGTTTGTCATCTATTTATGGGTTTTAATGGAACTTTGCAAAATGATTCTTTGGCCTAAAATATAAGATACACGACTCGGTTATTTACAATGGTCCCAAATATGTCTCATTTATGCATATAGTAGACATGTCCAACAAAATGGTTTGAGTTGGTTCTTTATAACTTGCTCAAGATATATAGAGAAAAGTTATTTAAATAGCCAATTTAAAGTGCAAAAAATAAGCTTTAAATCCAACCCTTATACATTATTAAGTAAAAAGTTAAATACTTTATTATGTAAAAAGTTACAGATAAAAAATCAAGTAAAATTTTTCCATGAAAATCAACGTTAATTTTTTAACGAACATAAGGACTTGAATAAGGGTTTAAATAAGAGGTATTTTTTTCACTCTAAATTGGCTATTTAAATATCTCTCTTGCGTATCTTGATCAAGTTATATGGATTCAAAGCAAACTATACTTTTGGGCTGGTATTCTTAAATTTGCCATATTTGGGACTCTAGGATCCTTTAAAAAAACACCAAGATACGTGTCTCATATTTTGAGCCAAATGAGCATTTTAAAAAGTTTCATAAAAATTCGTGACCCTGGTGGAGTACTTTCCTTATAATGAATTCTTTGAATGAAATTTTAAAAAGAATATTAGTTCAAAAGTACTATTCTTTATTAGGGATGACAATTTGTAGTGTTGAAGTTGTTTAGTCAGTGATTTAGATTACTCTCACATACCATTCTATAAAACTGTTATTAAACTATTCCACTTAACTGTACACTAAAACTTAGTAATTAGTAAGGTAATGTTTAAAATAAATTACATAGATAATCTAGAAAATATTTACAAAATAGTTCAATTAAAATAATTTACTCTTATCACGTTTGGAATCGATCATATTCTGAGTACAAGTACATATTAAGGTGATCAATTTACGAAACAATGAGACGCTACTAATATTGTACTGTATTTCTACCTATTATACTCTTACTGCTAATGACTTCCAATGGAAGTTCTACGTTCTGCACAGTTACCTAAACCCATTTGCGGCCTTCCCCGTTCAAAATAATGAATGCTTTGATCATTGTTAGAATATTTATTTTTAATACAATTTATTTAATATAATAATCTTTTATTATACAATTAAGAAAATTAAGATTAAAAATTAAACTTTAATTTTTTTAACCTTTACTTATTATTAAATGGATTAAATATAAAAACTTATAAGAGAGATACGCGTGACTAAATCAACGGATTAAATTATTCTTACCATTTTTAATTTCACCCACTTCGAGTTTAACCTAATTACAACAATTGTCTGTCGCGTTATATTACATATGTCTGCCTGTCGATACATATGCTATGTGATAACGTATTGAAGCTGTGTTGAATTAATCTAACACCTATATTACATTTCCCATTGATATTTAATTTTTCTTAATTGAATTTGATAACTAGTTATTAACTAGATAGGATAAATCTTTTATTATCATTTTTTTGTAAAAAGATATTAAAATTTTTCAGATTCAGATTAAAATGATAATTTTAGAAATAGATTAATATTTTATAATAAATATATATAAAACGTAGCAACAATTTAAGTCATAAAATCAGAAAACTGTCAATGTTTCATTCGACAATGTTAAATCTGAATCTTTCAAGCTAAAAATATTTTATCAATAATAATATTCTTAATTTCGACATATTACGCCAATCAATTTATCGAATTTACCTCCAAAATCTCCGATAAATTAATTACAAACCAGATCCCCCTTCCGACAAAAAAAAACCAAATAAAACGTGCCCAGTCGCAATCAGTAACCCCCATTTCAACCCTTACATTTTCTGTTACAGAGGCCTGGAGCACGAGGACGTACTGCTGCAAGGAGGACGGCTGCAACGGCGCGTCGGCGACGCTGAGCGGCAGCAGCCTCTGGCTGTCGCTGGCCACGTCGCTCGCGTGCCTCTGGACCCTACGTGGCTAATGCAGCAATCGGCCTCCGGGCTCGCGCGGATTGTGAGCCCTCCCGTCTCCTCCTTCTCCGGCTCCTCCTCCTCCTCCTTCCTCTTCCTCTCCCACCGCACGCGTCCCCTGAGCATCTCTCTCCAAAGATCGATCGACTATACTCCGCCGAGGCCACCCCACGAATTCGGGATCATCGACAGCAATAATAGACAGCGGCAACAGCATTTCATCGTACGTGAGGGCCGACCTCCTCATCCTCTGACCCCTTGCCAGCGTCACCTTGTTTTCCGCGCCGATGTGCAGATGGGAGCGTTACTTTGATTGCGAGATCGTTTTGGGAGCGTTAGGCTGAGCGTTAAAGTCAGACGAGCTGACGATACAGCTGGGGGGGGGGGATTGTTTGCTGATTCAGTTTCGGACGTTTGCTGCGTTATATGACGGAATTTTATTTCGCCTCTCGTTCGGGACCTGATGCTTTCTAGATGGCGATTCGGCAGAGGTGGTGCGATTGGCAGGGTGTGTGCACGATTCGTCGGTAATTGAATGATTCGATAGATGTTTTGTTGGAATTGTTTTTTCGTGCGAGGCTTTAATTTTGTAATGCAAACGAATTTTTATATGTTTTACTTTTATCTTTTGAATTGCTACGACAGATTTTGATTGAACCGCTGCGTAGACCGCTCCGAGCGCCTTAGTACTGCAAATGTTGTTATGTGGTTGTATTAACAATTCTTTCTTTTTATACGAGCGAGAAAAGGAAACGTAACAGTATAAACAAATCTAATTCCACGCTTATCAAAGTAACAAAAGCTTCGCGTCTTAAAACTTAGCGCTCGTTCAACTCGTTTGATAATTCGAATGATGACAAAGGATTTCACTATGATAAGAACAAATTTTTAACTTCAATAAAGCCATTGTTCATCCTCTGGCTAAACAAACATGCCGAGTGTAAATTTAACCTTTCTCCAGTTTATCCAATTTCCAAATTCGTGATTTGTACGATCTCGCTACTTCCGTAATGTATTGTCTAAGATCGAAAAAAAAAAAAAAAAAATGAGTGGCGCGTCTTTTATCGCAAAACTTTCAATATTGTTGATTAAAATTTCTCTTTGAAAGAGCGGCAGGTTATTCTTTCGGAACAGCGTTCCACTTAACGTTTAGAGTGCACTTCTATTGCTCTTTCAATTCTATACCTGCGCGTGGAAATGTGCGTCGGGTAATTCAATGTAAGTAGAATTGCAAATGTCTTTTTCAAAGATCAATTTTTTTCATCATCGAAATTATCCTCTATTCCTACTATTGTTTATTAATATATCTGCATTAATATTGGAAACAAAACTGTTTAAAATGATCGTTGAATGCTTGCTGGTGTGTTCTTAAACTGAAAGTTTAATATGAAAAGAATAATTTTCTTAATACAATTTACCAAACTAACTCACGCAATAAAAGATTATTGTTCTACATTTGTAGCCTTAAAAAGAAAGCGGATCGCCGTGAAATGATGCACGTTATTGTCAGGAATTAACCTATCTTCCACATCAGGAACTGCGCTCGAAAAGTAATGAGAGCGATGAAGTAGATAAATGCACGAAATTGAATCCATATCCCGTCTGAGTGAAATAAATTAGGTATTTAATACATGATCAAGGACTTAATGGAGTGGAAATATCTGCACGTATGGTTGGACCGAACTATCGTGTAAGCACATTCCGATAATTAATCGCTTATCAGTTTAATTCACACATCGGCAACGTGATGATTTCCAACAACCAGATTCTAATAACAAAATTCTCGACCAGCAATGACAAGCCCTAAAAACAGTCTGTCTAGCAAAGTTAGTATTTCGCTGCTCGTTTTTCCCTTCTCGATATCCTCTCAAAATTCTAAAAGAACGAAGTACCGGAGGACACTCGGCGCACGCGTGTAAAAAATATATTTGCGAAAAAATCTCGAAGAATCGATTAAAAGCCGGGAGAGAGCAGACTGGCTCTGAATGGAGATTGGCCGGCGGTTGACCAGACGGAAAAGAGCGCGAGAAAGAGAGAGCCTGCCACCAATTTTTTGCCCCCCTTTCTCTCTAGGTCTCCGGCGCTACTTTCTGGGACAGCTGCCGCACTCGCTTCAGCAATTTCCATTTTTTGCCTTCATTTCTGTTCTTTTGCTCGCGTACTTTGTCTCTCCGTCTCTCTGTCTCTCTCTCTCTTTTCATCCGCCGCACTGGACAGGAGGGTCGCGGCTGCAGTGCACGGCCCAGGCGAATTCAATTTATTCGAAAAGTTCAGTCGACGTACCTTCGTGCGATACGTGAGCTGGAGATGAGTAAGGAAATAAAAATGAGAGGAGAGGTGGGCGGTCGAGAGGTAATATTGAAAAGGGAGGTTGAAAAGAGTAGAGGGTCGAGGTAACCGAATAATTTTCGAGTTGAGTCTTCGCGCAGATGAAACAAATAATTTTTTTTTTTTTAAGATTTTTTGTCGATGAAAATGTTAAGTATTTTGATATTGATGCTAAAATAAATGTATGCGGTACGTACTGTGTAATTTTAGATAGCGTGCTAGTTTTGAATTATTTTCTATTTGCCATATTTTTCAAGTCAAGCGGTAAAAGTAGACATTTTTTAGATAAATAAATTTTCCATGCAACACATGATTTTATTTGAAAGCAAAAGAAAAATTATTTTTTTATACGTTACAAAATTAAAGATATGAAGGATGAGAATGAAAAGCAGTTTACAATTTAAAATGCTATCCACGTTACGCGTCTATATAAATCATTGTTTACTTCCTTTTTTATTTATGATCCATTATTCATCTCTAGCTATATGACATCTTAATATTCATCTTTTTTACAGCGCTCCTACGTTAAAATCAATAAATAATCCATTTATCTCAAATTTTTTAAAAGCTTATTGACAAATTTTTTAACTCAAAAAGCCAATTTTCATCTTCCTCCGCTGAGAAAAAAAAAGATAAGATTTTATAGTTATTTTTAAACAGACTCAGAAAAAACGATAATAGGAAAAGACAATATCCTCAACATCGATAAAATAATCGGAACGATAAACGAACACGATCGTCATAATTGCATTCAACTATCCTCATCCATTTGTTAAAAAAGTCGATTTAACATAATTGATAACGTCAATTGAATTATCCCGGTCGCTCCGTCTTTTTTTCCTTCAGCTCCCGCGTTAGAATAAAAGTCGAATTAACGAGTCGGAGAACAATGGAGGGGTGCAGCGGTACGCGGAAAAAGCAGGAGAACGCGACTGCGTTTCTTTTTCTCTGGATAAATTTTTCTCATTATCGCGAATTAGTCGGCGCACGTCTCACGGAAAATGCGGAGAAGTCGCGAAGGGATAGAGCGAGCAGGATGTTAGGGAGGCGAGATAGGCAGGAGAAGGAGAAGCTGCGACGATCCAACACAACGAAGCCCCACGCGCGTCCTGGAAGATTCCTGGCGTTTACAAATGGACCATAGCCTGTCGGCACTGACCTCGCATCGCTAGATCGGTGGTGTTTTGAGACGGTTGTTACTAGTGAAGTAAGAGAGTTTGAATTTACATCGTTAAGTTGTTGTTTTTTTTTATAATTAATGTTTATGATGTGTATAAGTTTGAGACAATTTTATTCATTTGTTAAACTAAAGTTTAGTACTAAAGTGGAATTAAACTTTTATTTTGTTGAAAAATGATAAGTAATTAAGAAAAATAGCTATGTATTTTGAAATCTTTATTGCAGCAATAGCAAGTTTTACTATATCTTTTAGTAACATTTGCTGCACACGTAGTGATTTTTCATGTATACATATTATTTTCGATAAAAAAATTATAAGCGAAATCCATTTGAATGAATATAGAAATTTTCACTACATTATTTCTACGGTAATTAACATTAACGTAATACTACTATTATTTAAAATTGATATTATAAATACGTTTGTAAACATAAACGAACGTCAAAAAATTCACCAACAATCAACTAGTGCGAGGAAGGTATTCGACAATACCGACGGTTTTTTAACGATGCCGGATGATTAATAAAGTAATAATTAATTAATTTGATTAATTAATTATTAACATCACTACTACTATGCTATTAGTATACTAATTAATAACATTGCTATACAAGTATTACAGTTATCGTCATCAATGAAATTTATAAAAAAAATAATAAATACATTTGAAGAATTGAATGAGAGTCTCGTTGAAGGCAAATGCCCCAGAATTCGGTGCCATGCCTGTACTTATTATCATTCTAAATATTTCCATTAGCTTGTGCAATATTTACGTAAGATTTATTTTGGTAAATCTATTGAATACGCGCATCCTTCATTTGTAAGATAGAACATATATGAAATTTTTTAGTACTTCAATTGATTCTAGGTGGTGGTAATAATATTATTATATAATAAAATATTGTAAACATTATAAGTTATTAATAAAAGTTGTTAAATTTGAAAAATATTATAACAATATATGATTGTAACATTTATTAAAAACTACTCTGGTATTGTCTATAAAAATTTCAACTCCTTGTTAATAATTAATTTTTTAATAAAACTGCTTGTGTACATTATAGGGAATAATCAAAACTCGTTCAGGAAAATATACGACAAAGAAGATATTTATGTATTATATAATAATCAGTGTTTTTGAAGCATGTGTTTAAATTTTAATAAAGAATTTATTAATAAATACCTTTGCGCTAGATTCAAAGCTTATTTAAAAATTTATTGGGAATGCTCCAGCATTTTTTAATAAGGTAAATGCCATACAGAAAAACTGATAATGAATATCCCAAGTATTCGATTTGAGAATAATCGATATCCAATCTACTCAATTTTCTGTTTGATAGTAATTCATTTTCTTTTTTTCTTTTTTGTTGATGATTTATCCGGAACATGAAATGAGAAATAGGAAATAACTGTTCGATTAAAGTGAATAAATAACTGTTCATGTATATTTACACCAAAGTTGACATATAAGTGCACATATATATTACAACGGTTTTTATTGCATATATACTTGTTGTCGATAATAAATGTAGCAAAGATGTTATACTTGCGGATAATCGGATTTAGTAAAAAATAATGATTTTTGAAAATAAATCGCGATCTCATTAAATCGACCATGATGTAAATACACGTATTTTTACGAAACTAAGACAATGAGCGCTTGATTCATTGTGTCAGTTATAATAATTGTTATGAAGAAAAAAAGAAGATAATCGTTCTCGACTGGCCAATCACCGGGGGCATTTACCTTAGTAGAGTACTTAAAGTATATGTATATATTAAATATTTGAAAATTATAATTAAACACGCAGAGACGAGAAGTACATACTTAAATATCGGACTGCGATTTTAGATAATTAAATGAAACAAATAAATAAATAAATAAAGTAAGTGAAAACAAATAAATTAATACACAAATTAAATGCAATCAAATATGGTAACTTTATCGAACAAAATCGAAACTCGCAATTACCGAACATCTCTATATTAGAGTTTAGAGTTTCACGTTAAGTTTCATCGTTAAAAATTATATATTATAAACATGCATTTATCAAATGCCAAAATAAAATGAAAAATAAACAAATGAGAGAGTTAACTATAAAAAAAAAACACATGTAGTGCTTTTTGCCTGTTCTTGCGACGAATGCATATAGTAAAAATAAAATATAATTAATAATAAATGAAATAAGACATAAAATAATTATATAGACAAAAACTTTTTAAAAATCGTATGACTGTAGTTTGCATTTCTTACATACATACGATATAAAATTCTAGTTTCGAAGTAAACTAATAAATAAAAAAACGAATCTACGATTCTCTTATATAATAAATCCTATAAGTCGACGTAACACAAAAAAATTCTTTGACTTCCATTGTACCAATGAAAAACAACCAAAAATTTATCTTCTCAAAATTATAGTTTCACATATACCATTCATCAAAAGGGAAGAACGAAGGAAAAAACCACATTCTAAAAGAAGGCTCTGATAATGCATTAAATATAAACAAACGACTATATGAATAAAAAATACATGAAATATCGCCTGAAAATTCACAGTAGGTTGTAGGTTAAAGTAAAAATCGTATTAGATTTCTCTCGGAGCGACAAATAAATAAAAAATAAAAGTTTGACAGGCGTCAAATTGAGCGCGAAGCAATTACGATTTTTTAAAATTCATGAGAAAATTATTTCCGATAATTTTTTCAATCAAAATAAATCTGTATTAAACAGCTTATTAATAAATATTTTTCTCATATAACCTAAACATAACCAGTGTTAAAAATTCGTACCCAATTTGACGTCAGCCTCGTCCGGATGAAAAGCAACTATCACCGTACTGTTCTTATGCGCTGTCACTTATATTGTAACGGGATGAAGAAAAAAAAAACAATTGCTACTAATCTTATAAATGATTATAACGTCATTACACACTGTAATCGAGTCCGTTGATATATCAAGAGAATATATTATATATATACATAAAAGTAACGTACATAACGAAAAGCAAAAAGATTTAAGAACATATTCTAACGAACTAATGTGCTTCTTAGAGCAGTAAGCAAAGGCAAATGAAAATGGGAAAAAAGCTATATACACTCACTTCGAACCTCGTTGACCGATATACTTTATAATATAAACACTATATTTATAGCTTAGGCAAAGAACTACGCGCGTCACTAGCGTACCAAAACAAAGCAAAAATAAAAGCAAACGCTCATTTGCAAATCAAGAAGAGTAAATGTATGCGTGCATGTGTGAGAGGCTTAGATGAAAAAAAAAAGAAAGGAGTGATTATGCGCGACACGAGAAAATCGCGCGCGGTGCGTTGCAATAGTATGTAAGAGAGAGATAGAGAGAAAGAAAGTGCGAACGAATGCAAGCAACATTCGAGATCGTCGGCGACCCGCAAAAGATTTTTTTTTGATTTTTTATTCAACTACACAATTTTTTAAAAAAATTGTTTGCATTGTTATTACAAAGCTGCAAGCGCTACAGCACAACACAATCCTATATTTAAAATATAACACTCGTAAGATTTATAATTAATTATTTATTTAGTGTTGCTAGGCGTAGTGTTCTGTGCAAATACAAAGCATTTTTCAAAATGAATTACTCATTCAGTTTTAATATAGTTAAAGTCAGTGAAAAGTTTACTGATTACAAAAGAAAAACTATTTTTCGTTATTTTACTCGTTAATGGTTAAATTATCGTTTTGAATAAGAAAAGCTATTGCAGTTACAGTTGAGTTTTATGTTAAATTGGAATTTTGAATTCCATATTGAAAATACATACATTACAAATTATCTTACTTTAACTATTTTATAAACAAAAAAAAATATAAAATTTATTTGTATATTTTAGTTTTCCAAAGCATTGCGGGGCAACGACGATGCCGACATCGGAAATCTTTTCACCTCATCTGAGCGCTATTTTAGCTTTAATGAGCATATTGTAATAATTCGTGAGTACTATTATAAAAGCGAGACAAACTGAAACGTGGAATTTAGTCACGTAAGCAGAAAAAAATTAATGTATGAGGAGTTGTACATTTATAATAGACACGCAATAATAAAAATGAAAATCTTAATTCACAATACCATTTATTTGATATCCAGTTTATTTCATTTTTTTATTACATAGAATTATATGAATACTAAATTCCAGATGTAAATATACTTGCTGAATTAAAACAAAAGCCGCACAAATTTTTTTCATCAAAATTTATTCCTTAATTATTTATTATTTATTTATTTATATAATGCTTAAAACCTTAGTTTTAATCATATATTTCGACATTGATAAAATATAATTTAATTTTGCTTATGACTTATTATTTAAAATTTAATATTTTTTCAAACAACGATTTTTTCAATCTTTTATATACATCAAACCAACATGAATACAGTCCTCAAACTTTAAACGTTTTCAATTTGCACATCAAATCACGTTGCATGAAAGCAATCGACACCCGTAAGTATCTCCATACACTTCGCTTCTAAGCCAATAATTATCCAGATAACAACTTCGTCGTAGTATCGAGCCCCTCACCCATGCGAAGATATTGAAACCTCGATTATCTCTTCCAAAATCTTGTCTCGTACGCTCAACTTTGCCAGAGCGTGCATCCTGAACTTTGACGACCGGCAATTACGTTGAAAAAGCCATGAAAATTATCGATTTATCCAGCAGTGCGTGTAACAAGGTAAATGTTTGATCTTTATTAAAAATGCAAACCAGCAATGTAATGCTTGCTGTTGAATAACGGTAACCCTCAAATAATAATACGATTGCATGATAAAACTAAGTAGATTTCGAAATCTATTTTCGTACTACAAGTAATAATGCGATAAATTCAATTTTATAATAATATTATGGTACCAAAAAGAAACTATGAAAAAAGGATCGACTGAACTCCGTTACCGGACCGCTATGTTCAGGGAGCTTTGCACCCTTTGGCCATGTCGTACGAAGCTGAGCCTGAACAAGAAAGGAATTTAATTTAAAAGTTACAGGAATCAATAAAGAATGTGAGAAGACGATGTTAGAGAAAAAATAAAACATCGATGGAGTAGATACTTTGGATTTTTCTGGCATGGAATCAATAATTCTTAGCATATAGAATTAGGTGACGTGAAAATTATAATTAGTAAATTCCACAGAAATGGTAGAGTTTGTGAACTACTAAACGGATTATACATGAATATTGACTGTATATATTATAAGCAAAAACTTATCAAAACTTTTAATTAATTTAAATGATATATTGTAGCCTATCATGGTAGTTTGAATCTTAGAAACAATATTTTTATTTTGAAAGAGCTAAAAATGATTTTTTTTAAAAACACTATAGTTTTAAAAGCAAATATTATTTTTATTATTATAATTTCTCAGCGAACATACAGTCATCTAGCTAATATTTAAGCAAGGAATTTTTCGAATAAAAAAAATACATGTTAATACATTATCTTTTGCATGTTAATATTTACCCCTGTTACTTTCAGCTCCTATCACCCCTAATCATGAATTCGTCTACACCGGGGACCGAAAAAGAAGAGAAAAAAGTCAACTAATATATAAATGTCGCGATATTTATTTTAGAATTTATACGCTCTGTCGTCAATTTAGAATTCACAGAGCGTATCGATTCTTTAATAAGTGTCTTCGATACTGAGCAACGTGCCGAAGAAGAAAAGTCAACACGGTACTCCAGAGATCAGAGAAGTATTCTTAATTAAATGTATCAGTATTTTTTAAATAATCTCTTTTGTGTTGTGCAAAAAAGTTAAATAAGTTTGCATGCATTTATTACTTTATTGTGCGTATTTAATGTTGTATTTATACAGAATAAATGACTATGTAATTATGAGTCGCAATTGCTTATATTGTTGCTCCAAGCCGTAAATAACTATTTGGAATATCATGATTTAGTACGGCTTGTAATGCAATTTATTTACATTATTATGAGTTGTACAAATTTATGTGTTCTGTGGTATTACTGTAATTTAAAGTAAAATTGACTATACAATTCTTTGCATGAATTTTATATATATATATATATATTTTTATTATTCTGCTTATTTTATGCAACTGTATTAGGTATAATCATGTAAGTTTTTGATATCTTAAAAAAAAAAATAAAATTTGCAATACATCTTCCCATGTCTTATTTACTTCTCGAAGAATAACTTTCACAGTAACTTTTATACAAAACTCTTCAGCATGATTCTTAACAAGCCCTTTCTAAAAATTTAGCTACTCTTTATAAAAGTTTCTCGAAGTTATCGTTGCTCATCCATTTTTGAGTTCCGTCACTGATATTCTTAATAAGGTCGCTGCTCATTTTATTGACGCGAGGAAGAACAAAAGGATACATTTCACCGTTCCTATGTTCTTTTTCCTTTCCAAGCACATTAATCTCCATTAAATCTTGAAGATCTGACGGAGATTAATCGATTTCAATTAGAGTGGCCCCTTACCCTCGGAAAAATTAAAATTCTTTTGAATGGAAAATTTTTAATGCCAAATGAGCGAGAGGAAAAGAATAAGAAGACTCCTTGATGAATTAAATATTTCCGGTACAATGTACAGGTCTATGGCTCAAGTAATTTCGCTGATCCAGCATAAGTAGCTTTCTGGGATCGTAGTAAACGTAAGTGCGTAAAGGCTTCTTTGTAATATCATGAATGTTACGTAAAGTTAATGCCCAATAGTTCTCGACAAGAATGTTGTGGATACATTTTGAGATAGTAAAATTGTATTACTAGAAAATTATCATATAAAAATTATAGATTGTTTTATGAATTCTTGAAAATCGACATATATAATTATTATTAACATATATAAAATAAACAAAACAAAAAATATTTTCTGTTTAATTAATAGTATTATATATTTGGGTAACAAGATCTGTTCAAATTTTTAGACATGTTTCAAGACATCAAAAAATCAAAAATGCCGCAGAAATTTGAATTAAAAGAAAAATCTACAAGAAATAACTTGTACTTGAAATTCCAAAATAAAAAAAAAAAAAAAATGAATTATGGTTGCTGGTACCATATTATTTATTACAATAAGTAAAATTATAACAGCAGGTCGTGTACGTACTTAGATCGTTAAATCATTAATTATAGATAAAATGTAGCTGAATGGTACATTCTAAAATAATTATTATTACTTTACGGTATCTCAATTATAATCTAAAAAACGTTATCTAATAATTGATTCTTTTTTAGTATATTATTTTATATGTCAAAAAATCCTCATACCCATTGTGGACTAAAATTTCTCTAAATATGTAATTTCAAACTTTACATTTTCAACATGGCTGAGACGCAATTTCAGATACATTAAATAAAATCTATTTACTATCAAATAGTATTAATTGCATTTAAGCGTATTAAAAATTAGTACATTTTTTACTACGCTAAAGTATACTTTGAAGTATTGTAATTTTAATTTCTGTTACATCTCTTTAGGAGCATGATTAAAGATGTTAAAACTTCGAATCATATGATTTCAGAAAATTTGCGTGCGCGAATATTAGAAGCTCTTGAACAATTTCTCTAATTTTAAGATATAATTTGTGAAATACGAATTAAAAATAAGAACTCAAATATAAACAGCAATAGTTATCGAAGGAAAAATAAATCATATATTATTTACATTACCGTAGAATAAGGCTAATAGAACATGTATTCTTAAATTTATTTATTCTTCTTTCAGGACTTTTGAGTGAACTCTTATAATGTCACAGATATCCTAGAATAATAAAGAATAAAAACAACAATGTGCATTTTGCTTGATTAACCTCGTTGTAAAATGAAAATTTTTTGATTTACTGTAAAATTTGATACCTAATATTAATTTTATTTGTATCTTATTTTATATTGCGTACGAATTGAGGATTATTAATTGGGGCTAGAATCTGCTTAATAATATAACACTTACATTATCTAATTTATAGCGGTAATTAATTCAATTACAAACGCTATTGTCGAAATACCATATCCAATGACCAAAAAAATAACTAATTGTATTAAAGAAATATTACTATTGTAAACTACTTCTCTTGCATTAGAAAATACTCCCTTACGTATCCATGCTTTCGGAAAGCCTGCTTCAATCATTTGCATAATTTTTCGGTCAAACTTTTCGACAAATGGTGATGCTTTCTCGTAAGCAAAACATAAATACATATGCAAAATTATTGGACTGGATATTTTCATCGATGGTGTATCATCATCGTTTCTAAAATTTCTAATATAATATTGTCCATAATGATTCGTCGCTACGCACATGCGATCTTTTTCTCTTGCTAGGATTTTTAAGCATTCAGAAACAGCCTTGATTTTCTTAAGATTTCTTTCCATTGCTTTAAATAATTCATTTTTATCATCGTTGGTGTTTGGCATAATAGCTTCATTTATATATATTGGTAAAGAGGGATTATATATCTCTTTTAAAGAATCAAAAAACTTTTCATTGTCTGTTATAATTCTGTTATTTACAATGAACGCAATGGTATCAGATGAATACCTTATAGATGCAATAGCAATGCTTAGGAAAATTAGTTTTTCAGCTAAATATTTTGGTACTCTATTTTTAATAACAATGCCTAAAAGATTTTGAAAAACAATGAAAGGTGTCCAATTTGCTGAATAGAATTTGAATACTATTGCTATAAAGGGCAAAGTGAATACGATTACCACAGAAAAGCACAAATATACTAATACATTTAATAAATTAGTGACCTTATAAAGATGTAATATAGGCACAATTAATACCATAGCTTCAACTGTTAATTCTCTACCACAGAGTATGTTTTTTACGTTACAGATTGTAGGTAATACTCCCACGGGAGATATATCAATTTGACCAGTTTCTAATTTTTCATAAACCTCAGTGACAATGTTAGAAATACTATAAATAAACTTTATAGTATAATTTAATACTCCAGATAACTCGTCGATATATTT
>UELX01005082.1:0-15073 GCA_900480035.1 Eupelmus urozonus | reverse complement strand
TCTCTGATTCTCTTTCTTTCTCTCACTCTCTATCTCTGATTCTCTTTCTTTCTCTCACTCTCTATCTCTGATTCTCTCTCTCTCTCTCTCTCTCTCTCTCTCTCTCTCATTTTCATTCTACGTGACTAATAATCAAATAAATCAAACTCCAGCGTATTTTGAAATCTCTTTGTCGAATCAGTAGATAAATAGCTACAGAGAATGTATTCGTTTTCTTTAAATTTTGTGGTGACCTACAACAATTTTTTGATTTTTTTGTCCCCGTAATTTTTATATTGATTTATGTTCATCTTTTTTGTACTTTTGTGATTATTTAAAAAAATTTCTGACATAATGAATTTGATATTCTTACAATAACGTTCTGAATTTAATCTTATAATAATCTTATTATTTTAAACTATTTAAAAACCTTATTTCAATAACAATAACGTATTGTACACAGTGTACTAATTCGCTATCGCATCATGAAACATCTCTCATATACATTCAATAACTAGGAAACGCACAGCTGCTGCTCATCGCTCGCGGTGCCACCGCACCAAAAAAAACACACCACCATTAAATCGCTTCATCGCTCGCATAACGAAACGACTCTCTTCTCAATTACATATAGCTGAACGGCCCCAGAAAAAAATATCAAATTTAAAAGCCAGCGGCAGGAGTATACCAGCAGCACGCGATCGCGGAAGAAGCGGACGAGAGAAAATTCGCGAAAATCGAGAGGCGACCCCGGAGAAAGCAACCTAGCTGCGCCAGGCTAATTAAGCGCGTCCCACTAACTCGCTCCACGTGCCCGCAGAAAGAGAGAGAGAGGGTTTAATTGCATCATACGGGAGGATGCGCGAGGAAAATATAATTCTAGACTAGAACGGCCCCGAAATCGATCAGGCCTTTGTATGTTTCGTGACGGTGCCCGATCGATAAGATGAATTTTGTGCAGTTGTATGCTTATTGAAGGGTGATGTTATACATACCGGAGTGTGTACTCGAATGTGTAACGAGACGAAGACATGTGGATTTTGCGTGTTTTTTTTTGGTTTGGTTTGTGGTTCGGTTTAGTACATGCACCAGGAAGCGATGGGCCAGATGATTTGGAGTATGAATGAGTCATTGAAATGGTAAATGGAATCCGCGTTGCTTTATTTGAATTCTGGATTTGTATTAGGATCTGGATTATTGTCAGAGAAATTCTGTCGCTGTGCTTTCATAACTGTTTAATGTATGAATGCAATGTATAAAGTGCTGGATATTCAGGGGAAAATACTGTAATAGTTTGAATTGCTTAAAATCAAATGTAGTTAATTATTGTAGCTATTATCAATATTGTATTTCATTTAGTTAGCTGCATTTTTAAATGAATAGAATAAATAGGTCTTTGTTGCAATTTAAATAAATTTAAATGTTTGTCTATCTAAAAAACAATCTTATTACATTTTAAGTTTATTTTAGATTTGTGTACATTCGCGTATGCTTACGCTTACTTGTACATTTCATAACATTTTTACTCAGTTAACTGTCTGTACAAACAGTACAAGCATATAGCAAGTAGTAAGATTGCAAAATTGATGACAGTTGAATTGATATAACTCGAATAACTTGCTACTGCTTGTAAGAATTCGCCAACAGAAAATTAAATAAAAACAATGACACGTGAAAATTAAATCTTATACGTATAAAGTCATTTAAATTAATGATTTATTTTTATTGCCAGTGTACTAAAGTCTTATAAGGATTATAATTTTTAATTCTAGTCGAAGGGAGCCATCTGAGATTCCGACGAAACAAAAACATTAAAAAAAAAAACATTAAAAAACATTAAATTATTATAAAATATTTTTAAAAAAGTTTACAAAAACAATAAATAATTTTTTTCAATTTCCTCCCAGTAATTAAAGACTTTTTCTTAAACAAATTTTTTAATGTAAAAAATACGTATAAAATAGCACTGTATACAAAAAAATAAGCCTTGAAAGTAATAAGAAAGCAGTAGATACATTCAAACTCATATGACAATATTAAAAAAACCTTTGACTAATTTCAAGTCCTTTCTATAATCTTAAGATTGACTAATTATAAAAGTGTCGCTCCGACGAATCTGATTTATCTCACTAAAAGCAATTATAAAAAACAAGCCAATTTTCAAAATTTAGTAACCCACGAACGCGTATTTTCAAACCTCCGTCGCGCTGCAGTTAATATTATTATCACACCTGCACTTAGAGATGTTTAATGCGATGCGCAAAATGATCATCTATATCGCATTACGGTAAAACTTCCAGGTACACATTATAGCGAAAGAAATATTACACATCAAAACGGTTAGGAAACACATGATCTAACAGTATATGTATGACTTAAACTTTAAAGTTACATATTACTACTTCCAAAAGTTTGGAAGTGAGTAATTGCAGGCTCATACATTTGGTAAAAGTAGGATGGAACTTACCGAAGATAAATAATTTTTATTATTAAAATTAGGAAGTTAGTAATTAATAATTAGTTACATTTCACAGCATTACGGAGATGACCTTATGAATACGCCTACACTTGTACATTCATATATTTCACTGAAAATACTTAAGAATTCACGTGAAAGTACATAAATATAGATATGAAACATGATTCGCCGATTATGAAAGTGGCTAATTATTCATTTAATACCAATTTTGAAAATATTTGATTAAGATTCTGATTTTTACAAACGTTTTTCATTTGATTTTGGTTGACTATTATGCAATTTCGAAGAACCGCTATTAAATTGACCTTTCAAGAAAAGGTTAAAAAAAATTACTAGAAATTTTAAATGAAGATCAAATTAATAGTCAATGGTAACTTCTATAATGTATGTAGACTGCTCAACAATATAATTTTAGTGACTTTTCTTTCTATAAGCTATAGTGGAGATGGTTACGTTAGTTGAAATTTTGCGAAACAGAAAATGATAAAAATTAATTAATTAATTGATATGATTCGTTGTTATAACAGTGTATACAGTATATATTATAGTATATATGTTATATTATAATAATAATATAATACTATATTATTATATATTATTCAAGTGTATACACTTCAGCTTAATAAATATTAATTTATTAGAAAATTATTATATGTCAAAATAATGAAGGAATCGTATAATTATTTTAGTCTGACATTGAAAAAAATTGAATAAATAAATGAATTTCCAAATAATTAAAATTGTCTAATTGATTGTCAAACATGTTATTGAAAAAATAATAACTCTTAAATTCTAATACTGTAGCAATTTTTTATGATTTACAAACAAAAATTATAGAATCTTAAGCTCTATGAATAGTTGAAAATTCATCTGTATCTAGTACAAGCCATCGATTACACTATTCGACCGTTCCATCACTCCAAAACCAAAAAAACACATTTCACAGACAAACCCAAATTCGCTTCGATTTCAAACAATTCACTCGGGCTTCTTCCTCCTGACCCACATGCCCAAAGCTACATAAGATCGCGCGAAATCGTGTGTATTCAGCTTACATAAACATCCAGTCGCGATCGATCGGGCCGATCTTAGCGCAAGTCAAAACAAAAAAGGCCCCCGCTGCGCTCGCGAGTTATCGCAAAAGCGCTTACCTCGCTTTCGGTCTTCTGTGTAAGCCTCTCGAAAGCCGCCGGCTTAGCGCGCGGCAGCTCCTGTCTATTATGACCAAAGAAGCAGAACGTATGGAAGAAGATACTTTCTCCCCTACGCTCTCTTGCGCGCTCGGCATTTCTCCCCAATTGATCTTGTGTCCTCGTTAAAATCGGCGAAAATTCTCTTGGATTAATTTTGTTTTCGATTCACGCCGCGGGAGCTGTCGTAACCGGCATTCTGACGACGTGCACGCGCGCGGCGCACTTCTTTAACCTGTTGTTCTGAGAAAAGCGAGCGGTTTGTTGCTACTCGGGAAGCGATTAGGATTTGGTGCGGTGTTTATGGGTTGCGTAGGCGCAGATGCCACTGCTTGGATAATAATAGGGGGTGATGTGCAGTTGGCATTTGTGGACAATTTACATATGATTCTACGATTTTTTACTTTAGTTTACTCGGCAGTAGCTTCGTGCTGTTTTAAAAAAACTTTATGCAATATTACACCAATATTAGAGTAGCATTACTACAGCACATTATATTTATACGGTAAATATGATAAATAGGAAGTAACATTTTATTGAACTACATGCATCATTCATACTTATAATTTTCTATAACAAAATCAGCTTAATGCATACACAATATTTCAATAAAGTTTAACTAAAGTTAAAATTTTATTAAATTTTTTTATATACCCTATTCGTCTAACTATTTCTAAATAACCCACTCTAAAGAAACAAGATCACACGGAACATCAAATAGAATCCCAAGTCAAAGCGCAGCCAGACAGTGATAAACTCCCTCACTTAGAAGCCTGAAACGACTTTATCTCTAGCTATCGAACCAGACCGCATCCTCGAGAGTACACGGAAAGCCGGTTTCGCTATCGCCCACGAAGGACGCGGATATCCATCTTCGTCCGAAGATGCATCATCGATCGATCCTCTTCCCAAGCGATGAGGTAACCGCTCTCACCTATCTCCCCATAATGAATTCAGGATCCTCTACCATCTCCACAAGTTTTAATTCGCCTCGTTAGAGACGCTTCGGCCGCTTATATGTACACAGCGAGGCTCGCGGTCTCGTTATAATCGAGTGTCGATTTCACTCTCGCGAGCGTGTAATTATCATCGCGCTTTTTTCCGCGCGTTTCGACTTTATATTTATCATTATCATTATCGTTATTATTGTTATTTTTGCGCGCTGAGTTAAGTAACGTCGGCGCGCGGCTCTTACATGCTGCATTAGACGAGTGTTCTGCAGAGATTCGCGGCGTTGCGTCACCCTACTACAGCCGTGCGCTTTTATAAAAGGAGGCGCTTTGGCGAAATATTAGCTTTTTAGCGTTGACAGTAGGCGCGCGCGCGTTGTTGGATGTTACACGCGCGACTTTATGGATTTTTCATCTCCGCTGAGATAGTGCCTTGACTTTGTAATTATAAATCTGTTATCTTTGCCGGGACGCTTACAGGCGAAGAAAGTAGCCAAGGTATGAGGCACGCTTACGCTTGCAGTCTTAATAACGGCTGGTAGTAAAGCAAATGTATACGTCGTAAGTTTACGAGAGAATAAACATAGATGATGTGCCCGATATTTTCATTAAGGATTAACGTGTTGTGCATTAGCTACGCTAATAAATGTTACGCACTCAAAACCTCGTAATAAAGGAACTGTTAAATTTTGTTACAATAACGATTTGAAGTCAGCAGAGATAAATACTCAAAAGTACAAACACTAAACTGCAATCAACCGCTTATACATACATTCAAAATCACACTCCCCATCGGTGTCCCCTATAATTGAATTAATCAGTGCAATACAATCGACCCGGAATAATCTTCAGCCTAATCTCGATTAGCTTCCGCGCCTCATTACCGCAGAATCTACACATACCTGCCAGCACGGGATTTAACGTCGATCGCGCCGCGTATCGGCCCAGATGCACGAGGCTGATTCAATCTCTGGCGCGAGGGGTCCAGTGACCTATACCGGCAACCGTACGGCACGATGACTTGCTCGCCTGCGCGCGATATAATCGTAATAATCGAGGCATGCATCCAGCAGCCTTGACAGTGACGCTGACCCCTCTCGCAGGCGTTGGTATTGTGTATAGGCATGCGCTGCTCGTAAGATGCGAGCTTCGCCACGGCTTAACAGTGCATGCACGGTTTTGTTGGCGACGTAATAACTCGGCGCTGGATGGTCGATTTTATCGATGATTCATGTAAAAGTGGAAAAGCGATGGCTTGGGTCTGATTAGATCGGAATGGAAATGTGAATTGTGGGGTTTTATTTAGATATGGTTGCGAATGGTGTGTTCTATTGATAGATAGAGAGAGTTGTGGTTTTATTATTGAATAGTGAAAATTTATTGTTTGAGATGAGTTTTCAAACAAGTTCTTATAAGGCTGACCTTTCGTTTAATATTCAATAATATTTATTTGTTTGAAGAACAGTATTATTACTAGGACATGGTGATAAAAAAGAAACCCTATTTTAATTAAAAAAAAAATTTTCATGTATTTATTTTACTAAAGGCATTAAAAAATAGCTCTATTGATTATAAATTTTCCAATCAATTCTGTTTTAATTATCAAAAAGATATACATCAATAAGTGAAAACTTTAAGATGAGACTCGTATGTACATTTCGTATGAAATGGACACGTACGTACGTTTAAAACATATCAATCGAAATTAAATTTTGGAATATCGTGTCAAAAAGGCAATACAGTTTCAAATACAGTTTCCGTTACAAAAGTACACGTTTCTAAATATCAAAAAACTAAAAATGTATGTAATACATATATTTTTCTTAAGCAAATATCTATCATTAAAATTACAAAACAAAATATTATTTCGGTTCATTCTCTCACTGTATTGCGTATATCTATGGCACGTTAAAATTGAAGAAATTATTGCGTACATATTAAATAATAATCATTGATCTGAAAAAGTATCTAATAAACTAAACAGTTATCGATAAATTTAATAATCTGAGGAGCTAATCTTATTTTCGCCTTTCTCTAATTAAAATTTTTCCCTGTGCATATTCTTTTAATTGTTATTACTGGTAAATATGCACACTTGAGCCACCGTAAGATTTCCTAACGAATGTAAGACGTTAGTGAAAACTCTACACAATCAAATTATCATCGCGTCGTGTTCGCGAGTTTCGCGTTTATTCTTCCAAAGCGAATAATTGATTGTTCGGTCCGGTCATATATATTCACTCACTCACACGCGCTCGTCTCATTCATCACCAGTAATACACGTGTTATTTAATCCTCACACGACTTACATAAATTATTTTCTAATATTTGTATGAATAAATCCGAGGGTTAAGGTACAAAGTAAAACGTTACTTGATCAAGCAAAAACAATTGCAAAATTTAGTGATAGCAAAGCAAGTTGGAAAGTTAAATGATGTTTATAATTATTTTCTTTATTTATATATATTTTTACGAGTATGATCATAAAAAAACAGTTGTGCAACATTTTCCACGGTGGCATAATTCTATACAATAATTGGAATAAATTTGTAGTGCTTTAAATAAAATTGAGCTAAATTTAAAAAAGATAATTTTTGCAAGAATTGTTTTGCTTATTTTACTTTGCATGATTGTACATTCACTTTGTAGGTATATTTTGAATTCAGAAATCAAAATTTTGAAATCAAAATAAATGATGAATATTATTATTTATTATTATTAATATTATTTATGAATTGAGTTAATATTGAATCTAATACGAGCCAAATTTAAATAAAAAATACATATTTAAGTCAAAATATCTATGAATCCACACCATTAGTAATATTTATTATTAATGTAAGTAAAACGCTCGCATCTCAACGATCAATCAAATTATGACTTCTCTAATTATATAAATACTAATATACACTGGCGTCCCGCACGCGCAGACAAAGTGATTTATAGCATGGATCTACGGCTTAAGCAGGATATTTTCTCACAAAACGCAACTCGAATTCTTCGACTCTATGCCACTTCAAGACGGAAGTCAAGTAACATCACGCAGCTCAAAATCTTGTAACGCGGTAAACGTAACTTAACGTTTTGCTTAGCAGCAAATGTTTCGTAACGAACGAATTTTGCGAAAAGATTTATAAGCGCACAGGATCAAAAGGTTGACAAATGAACATCGCCTTTGGCGAAAACGCACGCACGTGAGCAACAATTGAGATTTTTTGATAAGAACGCATTTTCATGGATGCTTTCCTAGATGGAGATTTGAAAGAATATAACTGCTCGGTAATTGAGGAACAACTTAAGGAGCTGTAAGGAGGTATTTTTTAAAGTGGAATCTGGATAACGGGTGTAAAACGATACCAAGTGTACTTTCTTTACAAGCAAATTTAACTGAGTAAAAATGTGGATCATGGGTTTTTGGTTAAATAACATTTAAAAATATTATTTTATTACATAAACATTGTTAGCGAATTAAATATTCATATTTGTATTAGTTATTATAAATACAATTCATTTATTTAGTTATTGAATACAATTCATTTATTTAGTTATAGAATACAATTCATTTATTCTGTAGCGAAATGAATATTTTTAAGTAGATAACGCCCGAGTCTGGTAAGCCACATAACACCTTGTAAATCATTTTAATGATATTCCTAGAAATATAAACTCTATAAATGTAAACAAAATTAATTTTATTTATTATTAACCAAACACTTAACCTTATGAAATAGTTAATGAAGACACTATCAATTTTTTTTGCTTCTTATGTTCTATTAATCAGTAAGTTCAGAATCCCAGTACACGACAAGCGAGAAAATTCCGTGACTCTGACGCGCGAGGAAAAAAGGTTGCAATAACGCCGCCGCGGCTTGCTTTACCGATGTAAATTGACATGTCGACGCGCGCGTTGGAATTTTAAACGCACAATAATAGAGGCCCCGCGAGGAGAAAGAAGGCCGCATCGTCTCTCTCCTTCTTCTTCGCGCGAATGACTCAGGCTGTATACGCGACGCGACGGTCAGCGCGCTATGCGTCGCCAGGCGATATAAATCAACGATTCCCTACAGCCTGCGGTCGTCGCAGGCAGATGCACCAGAAAACTCTCCCGCGAGACTGCGAAAACCGCTTATGGGTGAGATTGCGACTAGTTTGTATGTTTGTATACTTGACCGAGTTAGTCATACCACGTTATGCTTTATTGTGATACATATTTTTTTCGCCCGTGCAGCAACCTTTTTTTCGCTCGCGACCGCAGAGATGCGTATCTGTATCCAGGACGAGGGAAAATTGACGAATCTGGAACTGCGATGACACCTGCGCTCGTTTACTTTTTTGCAAGCTACGCGACGCCGCTTCGCGATGCGAGTTGTAAAAGAGAGGCGACGAGTTGCGATTGTGCGATTTGATGAAGAGTTTAGATGTCGTGGACGCGGATCGTTGCGAGAGTTTTTGCGGCTGATGAAGATCAAATTGAAGTGGAAAATGAGAAAAGAACGAAGCATCATTGCTGTAGCTAAGTACGATTTTTTGCTCGTTGATGAACTTACGAAGAGAAGGTTCTTATATCAAGCATTTTACGTTGTTAGAGAGGATGATAAATGGCGAATTCTTGAGATTAGTGTTATGACTACAGTGGCGAGTTATTTGTACTTGTTAACCAATATTTACGAGATTCATGATGCAGATTTTTACGCAAGCTTATACAAGTAATGTGATTAAATTAATAACTTTGTAACTTGTAAAAGTACTTATTATTGTCAGTTATAATATTTAGTTATAAAGCTAAATTTGACACATAATACAGCAAGAATATGAGTTTTGGTAACTACATTGATAGAACTATTTTGTCCAAAAAAAAAAAAAATATAATAATAATAATAATAATAATAAAATATTAAAATTCTTTACCTAATATTTTTGAATTACAAAAGTAATTTAAATAATCATTTATAGAATACAATGTATTTATACTGATACGAATTCATAAATATTATTACATTAAACGGATAATAATGTATTCATGCTGATTATAAACTATAGATTAAGAAGGAAAAATCTTAAAGCTTTTGAGATATGAGATTTTAATGTACAAAAATTAACCGAATATATCTATCAAGTGTTGAAAATATAAATAAAATAACAATCTAATAAAGCGTATAGACTTTCAGAACGCAATACTCTCTGCACACAAAAAGTTTCTCATTTAGGTAATTCCTTTCCTTCTCCCTCTCTATTCTACCTCAACAAACGATGCGCATCTACCGTATTATACACTTGCTTCTCTTTCGATAGTATCTTCTCTATCCAAGAGCTGCGGGCTCTAGCAGTGCGATTGCGGCGTCAGCCAGCCCCCGCTCGACGCGTGATGATGAGCGCATATATCAAACGTAACGTAATTGCATCCATTCCCACGTGCCGTGCGCCGGCGTCGTGTGATGTGGAGATTCGCGCGTGTCACGAGGATCGGCAACCAGTGAAATTAGTAGCGCTGGCCGGTAGCGCTTCTGGAAAAAGGAGACGAGGAGGCGAGATGACGGCGAGATATGACGGGTACGAAATCGAAAGATGACGATGATCGGCCCGCCGAGCGCGGAAACAAATGCGTTACTGTCGCAATATTACGAGCTGGCGCGAAGCTATCTGCGGCTCGATTGTGGTATATGGATGTGCCGTTGCTACCACTGCCGCAGAACGCCGACGCTTTCATGGTCTTTGCAGGTACCGACGTGCGACCCACTTTCCTAATTCTTCGAGGGATTGTTGTAATAAATCTTTTGCTATTTAGCTGTAAAGGACTATTAAATATCATCCTTTAAATATCCTTGAAACAAATATACTAAAAAGAAGAATATAATAAAGTTGATCAAAGTTTTAATATTGTCAACTCCCATTAAAAAAATGTACTGAGTACTAATCGATAGCAGTAAAAATCATTATTCTTTTAGTTTATTTTATTATTTCTGATTTCATAATGTCATAATTATATTGAATAAATGCTCAACTATGTAAGATAAATTAATTTCGGTTACGTAAATCAAACTATTTCAAAAAACTTATATCCAATAAACTGTAAGTCAGATAAATTTCTCCAGTCATTATAGAAAATCAACACACGAACTAAAAGTGATTAATTTAAAACAACTAACTTGACGCGATCTTTCATATGCGTAAATTCACGTATAAAAAGATATGGAGCGTGTGATTCTTCACATCACTTGAAAAAAGTAACAAACAGATTGAAGATCTTTGCTTCTTTTTCTTTCCCAAATCTTGTATCGCAATTTCGTCGTAAATTACAATTTGACGTCATTCCAGCTATTAGAGTTAGCGCTTAGCGCGTCGTTGACTTACATATGATGGACGGTGCAAAGCATATATTTTCTTCCCTTCTGATAACCGAGGATAGTTCAACACCGTTACGGGATTTCAGGGCTCCGATCATCACGACTTTAACTCACTCGTATGTAATAGCATATTACTTAACGATTCCGCGTGCGTGTATTTCCCGCCCTCTAGCTCGAATCATCATGCGATTATCAAGAAAAAAGATTCGTTCCTTCTATTGCGCATGCGTGCATGCACACGGGGCAATTTGCGATTGCGAGTTTATTTTCTACTCTCGAAATAGATAATTACAAAATCGGAGGCTGCTTCTGCTTGCCGCATGCCTGGACCAAACCATGGCATATTATTCGCGCTGCGGTTGAAAGAATGTATCCATCGCGCCTATAGTCGTGACATTGCGTGTCTGTAAGTGGGACTCATAATTCTACGTCACCATAATTTCTATTCAGCTGTACAATGTCAGTAAAAATTTTCAAAATTTTATAAAATTAATTAAGCATGTGACATTTAATTTATAATATTATGAAAAAAATTTTAAATAATGAAACCAAACACGTATAAAATTATTTAGTTTTATTAGATTTACAAGCTTAGAAACCATTTTCTTCTGTGATACATACAAAAAATAAATGAAAAAGATATTGCAGGAAGTGAATTTAAAACTGTACAACTATTTGTTGGCTTTGATTGCAATTTATATTATAAGTTGATGCTTACGGCAATGAATGTGAAAGGGAATAATAAGGATATGTCTAAAGGCTTAAGTAATTCAGGCTACAGAATAGAATGGCACATGGCTTGCAGAGGTGTTTTCTTTATTTCGCGTATAAAATATACATAATGGCATCCCACGTAGGAGTCTCAAACCACTGTTATAAAAAAATACATTATATAAAATTATTAAAAGTACGTCATACATTGACTAATTCTGAAGATTCTTGAACGAGAACGAGCTATTGCTTGGATTAACACGCAAGTACATTTTGTCGTTAAATGACCTTAGATTTATAAAAGCGCATTCTTTTCCAACATTTTGCAATTAGCAAAATACTATATTATATACAATTCTTTTAATACGGCTCAGCGAGAAATCATAGCGATATCTCGTTCAAACTAAAACATTGATGGTAACTTTAGTATGGTAACTTCATTTCTAGTTAAACAGAATAAATAAATACGCATTAATAATACTCATAGGCAGCTAGAAAATGAAGGTCCGTTTATATGAATCAAACGTCCCTTTCAAGTTTGCTATGCAATTTAAAACTGTGCTTGATAGCTTTTTACTAGAGCTTATAAGAAAATTAAAAGCTGTAAACAAATGCAATACGGACATTGAGAACAGCTGCTGAAATTTCGGAAATTTTACTCATGTAACGCTTTCTATATCTCTAGTCCTCTCATATATTAAATGCATTGCTTAAAATGGAAATAATCATTTAACTTGTTGCTTCTTACTGAATCCTATAAATGCAGGCGCATTACAATTAAATCGCATATCACTTAACTTAATAGGTAAGAAAATGCTTGTATTTACAGTTATATTTTAGCACCGAAAAGAGCGTCGAGCTTTTCGTAGGCGTTCGCTACTTCGAAGACAAAATTGATTATCCAGCACGTGGCGGCAAGTATTCACGATCGGGTTGCGAAGGTCCTTGCGAACCGAATGGACTGCCAGGTCTTCCACCAGGGAAGCCTCCTGGACCTGAAGGTCCACTGGGGAACGCAGGACCACTCGGCCTACCACTTGGGTAACCATCAGCACCACCTGGAAGACCACCAGTTTGTGAAGGTCCTTGCGGTCGACCTCCAGGTCCCCCAGGACCACTAGGGAATCCACCAGAACCACCAGGAAAACCACCAGGTCCACTAGGGCTACCAGGGAAACCACCTGGTCCCCCAGATCCACCAGGGAAACTTCCTGGTCCGCCGGCTCCACCAGGGCCGCTGGGATATCCACCAGGTCCAGCAGCTCCTCCAGGTCCACTACTGCCACCAGGGCCGCTGGGATATCCACCCGGTCCAGCGGCTCCACCAGGTCCACTACCACCAGGTCCACCGGGGAATCCGCCAGGCCCACTACCACCGCCAGGCCCACCAGGGAATCCACCAGGTCCACTGCCACCACCAGGTCTGCCAGGGAATCCTCCTGGTCCAGCAGCTCCACCAGGTCCAGCTGCTCCACCTGGACCACTAGCTCCACCTGGTCCACTTGGGAAGCCACCAGGTCCGCTACCACCACCAGTTCCACCGGGGAATCCACCAGGTCTGCCAGGGAATCCACCTGGTCCAGTAGCTCCACCAGGGAATCCTCCAGGTCCAGCTCCTCCACCTGATCCGCCTGGGAATCCACCAGGTCCACTACCACCGCCTGGTCCACCAGGGAATCCGCCAGGCCCACTACCAGCGCCTGGTCCACCAGGAAATCCGCCAGGTCCACTACCACCGCCTGGTCCACCAGGGAATCCACCAGGTCCGCTGCCACCACCAGGTAATCCACCAGGACCTCCTGGTCCTTGCGGTCTTCCTTGGGAACCTCCTGGGCCTGAACCCGATTGTTGACTTCCCATTATTGTGTAGTCATAAAGATTTTCATTCAGATAATATAAACTTGGTGCTGAACTGCAATCGAATTGATTCCACCATACGCAAACGAAGTATTGTTGATGGAAGATAGTACCATTAGGGCACAAGAAGTCATACGTTTGATTGTTTGCACAAATGTGGAATACTTGACATTGAGCTTCAACGTCTGCGTAATAACCTGGGAACTGTTGCGCGTCGCAACGGAAACTTGTTTCTGGAACTTCTGAGTAAATTGGATAATCTTTTCCTGGCTCTCCTGGTATAGCAGAATAATCACCGTCGTCGGCAGAACCATCATCATCATCTCCTCCAGAAGATCCTGGACCACTGCCTGGACGACCACCTGAAGGGCGTTGTCCACTTGGTCCTCCTGATGGGCCCTGACCTCCACTTGGACCCTGCCCACCGCCGAAACTACCTGACGGTCCTTGACCACCGCCGAAACTGCCTGATGGTCCTTGACCACCGCCGAAACTGCTTGATGGTCCTTGTCCTCCTGGGAAGCTTCCTGAAGGACCTTGTCCACCTCCAAAACTACCAGATGGACCCTGACCACCACCAAAGCTGCCAGATGGACCTTGTCCTCCGGGGAAGCTTCCTGATGGACCTTGACCACCACCAAAGCTGCCGGATGGACCTTGTCCTCCGGGGAAGCTTCCTGATGGACCCTGTCCACCACCGAAGCTACTCGATGGTCCTTGTCCACCTCCGAAACTGCTTGATGGTCCTTGTCCGCCTCCAAAGCTGCTTGATGGACCTTGCCCACCACCGAAACTGCTTGATGGTCCTTGCCCACCACCAAAGCTGCTTGATGGTCCTTGTCCACCACCAAAACTGCTCGATGGTCCTTGGCCACCGCCAAAACTGCTTGATGGTCCTTGTCCACCACCGAAGCTGCCTGATGGTCCCTGGCCACCAGGAAAGCTACCTGATGGACCTTGACCAGCGGGTCCCTGTCCAGGTCTTTGTCCAGCACCTCCTGGAAATCCACCACTCGATGGTCCTTGGCCACTTGGTCCTCCACCTTAAATAAATCAAATATATTTTTTAGAGAAATTTATATGATATTTATTTTAAAGTCACATAGCTTGAGTTTTTTCTTTATGACTTAAAAATTAATACCGAAAGAAAAAAAATTAATTTAATTAAATAACAAAAGTACCTGGAAAACCTCCAGGTCCAAAAGATGGTCCCTGTCCTCCAGTACCTGGTCGTTGACCTGGTGCACCTGGATATCCACCTGGACCACTTGGTTCCTGTGGCGGAGCTGGTCCAGGATATTCATCGTCAGAAGTTCCACCTTAAGGGAAAACAATACAAAAAACGTTCTTTTTTTGCGTTTTACGATACCTAAAATGTGGGGCTAAAGTGAACGTTTATGGACCGGCACGTCGCAGCGGGCGATAAAGACTTTATCGCCCGCTGTAGAGGGCGATAAAGATTTTACTTCAAAAATGACATTTAGAGATACAAATATATATAAATACGAAAAAACACGAAAATCAATACATGAGTTACATAAAATATGGTATGCACCAAGGGCT
>UELX01005081.1:0-15075 GCA_900480035.1 Eupelmus urozonus | reverse complement strand
GAAATATACATTATTTATATCTTCTAAAATCATTTTTAACGTATTTCGATAAGTTAATCGTCATAATATTACTCTGACATTAAACTTGGTCAATTCTTGAGTGGTTGCAAGATATTTAAAATGTATACATTTTTGTCCATTTTTAATGATCATTCCCGAGTTTTGACTCCATTTTAAATGAATAAATTTCTACCAAGGGAGAGATTTTACTATTACTATAGTTTTTGGCCATTTTCTACCTCATAAATCGTCATTAAATGGCTATTAAATAGTTCATTTCAACTAGGTGTAGGTATAAGTTAATACATTGTCCTGAAATATTAACACAATCTTCATAGACAAATTTACCTAAATAAAACACACATTACAAATTCGTACAAGAAAGCACGTCAATCAAACCCATAAAATCACGATTAAATCGCACCAGCACTCAGTAGCCTATTAACCTCATCTCGAACATCTCGATCAATTTACACCTAGCTGTGAAAGGTTACCAAAACTCCTCACCGTTCAAAGAGCTCCTGTCGAACATCACAACGCCTTGCATAACCCAAAGAAAGGCCAACCGCTGAACAAAAAAAGTCGCGGTGACGCAAAGCCGAGAGCGCACGTCCGAAAACCCAATAGCGATTAAAGCCGTCGCGTAATTAGCCGTTCAAAGAGCCCGCGCTCGCGCAATCATCATCATCATTATTATCATCATCGTAACGATTTCTCGTGCACGCATTCGGCTAATAATTACCCTCTCAACGTATATATCCGCAGGTTTTCAGCCGAAAAAAAAATCAGCGATGGGGGCATTGTTCATCAGCGCGCAGCTGCCGCGAAAAGCCCTTCCGTTCTCGGCAAACCACACGGAAGGATGCAGAAGGGCCTTAACCGCGGAATTGAAATTCAAATTAAAAATCTCGAATTATAAAATTATCTGCTATTCTCTCTCGCTCATACACACTTGGAGAGAGGAAATACCGCGCCGCAGAAAAAGAGGGGCGGTCAATTTTCAGGCAATTTTAAAAGGGAGAGAGGAGCGGAGAAAAAAATAATAACCCGCCGCCGGCAACCATATGGTCGCGGAACGGATAGACAGCGCGCGCGCTGTTTCTTCGGCTCCTCCTTAAAGTTTGGCCCTCGATATAGCTGCGTAGGCATATACAAAGTATAAAAGCGCGCCGGCTTCGCGAGGGTCGGGAAAAAATTCACGGTCCGGGGTAAATCGGCTCGAGCGTTTTTGGAGGACCGGAGCTGTGTGTGTATACGGAGCGGCCTATTGTGTGGACGGAGCCGCCGAGATGATCGATCTCGCAAGGTTATTAAGAAATATTGAGTGTGTAATAAAGGACGGGCCGGGTTTTGGAGGTAAAGTCGGGTCGATTTTTGAGGGCCGAAAGTTCTAAACAAATCATAGGCTTTTGAAAAATAAATTTTGCGGATAATGATGGTATGCTTTGTAAATGCTCGGTTAATATGTAATGGAGCTTGAAAAAAAATTAGGAAATTTTAAAATCGTCGTAATGCTTTTTTTTTTGAAGAAGAAAGTTTTTGGCAAGGAAAAGGTTTGAGGAAATATGTTATGAAGAGGTTTTAAGTATATCTATAAACAGTTAAAAATATATCGTATTTCATAATTCGTTAAAATTGACGTAAAATATTCGTAATATATACGTATACAATGATAGCATTTAAAGAACACTTATTTTTCGCCAAATAGTCGTAGAATTTTTATAAAGATTTCCGTTTCGTCAGATACGGAATACGTATACGTATCTGTACAAAAAGACAAATCATTTTTAATTGTTTTGATTTATAAAAAAAATGTTGCGAATTCGTTTGATTCACACACGACTACACACGTACGTACATTTAATTATACTTTTAGAGCATATTTTTAGACTTTATTAAACTATTTTTTTGGTTTTAAAGCGTAACGAGGACTTTGCGGATTAAGACACGCTTTTCTAAAGTTAGAATACAACAGTTTTAAAGAAAGAATTAAATAAGTAGTTTATACAAAAAAATTAATAGTAATATTTACATTATATTAACTATCTCCTAAATGGTATTTATTTTACTTACTTTTTTTAATAATATTATCAAGTAATATATTTATTGAGATATATATAGAGAGTAAGATTAAAGAGTAAGTTTTAAATATAAGTTTGCTTAAATTTTTATCGGCTTTATTCAATTATTTAATTTATAAGGTTTCTACATAGATATAGAAATTGATAATTAATGAATTAATTTTCATAGCATTGATAGATGCAATTAATATTATTAGATCATTTGTGAATATTTATTATTTCGTTGATGGTAATTGATCATAAATACGACAATTACATTCACTATTCCGTTTCATTAAATCAAATCTTGAAAACAATTATTGTGTTTAGTAAAATTTTTGAATATTTTATAATTGTCAAAAACCTTAAGAACTATTCAATTTTGATTGATACTTATATTATTTATGAAAATATTACAAATAAGAATTGCGAAGAAAGATCCATCCGCAAAGCTCACTTCAAGAATATACAGGACATCGCTCAATTGCCGAGTTCACGCACTAATAACCCAAAATATCCAATGCTCGTCATTTCGAACGCACCAAAAAAATCTCCAAGTCCATCGCCGAGCTATTCAATACTCTCAAACTCACCTTACTCTCAAACCAACCTTCCAAAAAAAGCACCGAATCGTCCAAAATTTTTTTCTAAACACCCAAAAAAAAGAAAAAAAAAAAATTCGTCTACAGCCTAGCAACAAAGCCGATCGCCCTCGGCCCATCCGCGCATCCTTTTGTCAGCTCCTCCGAGCCTCGGACGAAGATCGATCAGCCGTCGTTAGCCGGCCGGGCAGTCATCCACGCGCGGCCGAGCCCATACACACGCACTCGGCTTCCGATCCGACCTCGCGATTAGCCGGCTGCAGGCGCTCTTTTCGCCTACGGGAGACGATCATTTCGATTGACACTGAGCGCAGGCTCGCTCGGTTCGTTTAACGGGTGACTTCACGCCGGGATTAACTCCTTTTCTCACAAGATTAGACTCGCCCTTTGAGAGAGTCGCTCGAGTTTTGCTCCTTAGAAGGCTTTTCTTTTATTTTTCAGCTTTTGTTTCGTAGGAAGAGGCGATCGAGCGAGCTTGATCGATGGCCTTTTGGCTTGTGTTTCGCTTTTTAGCTGGGTTTAAGGGTGAGGAAAATGAGGCAGGCTGTGGGATTATGCCCGTGTGTTTGGGTAATAGAAAAATTTTAATTTGAAGCGGGATAATTATGGCGCGGACTGATTTCTGGGAGATGGGTTGTAGGTGATGTTGGCTCGGTTAATGAGGCGGCGGCTTGCTCGTCGTGTGAGATTTTTAGAACGGTTGAGAAATTTTTTAAAATAAGTGATTTCTTTTTGTGGAGAATATACAATGAATTTATTTTATAAAGATTTATGTAGTTTTCCTCGGGCAGCGGTTAATGAAAAAATATATTATTTGCGACTTAAATACCTGGTTTTAAACTTTGTAAAGCTATTAATTTAAACACAAAAAAATAACTAATAAACAAGCCGTTTATGAGTACCGTCGGCGCCTTTGATAAAAAATGCGTATAAAATCAACGATAAACACTGAAAAATTATGCTTCCGCCCGTAATTACCGTCCCTAAAACAAAATAATCGTTCCCAAAATTATTTACAAATTTTTTCTCAATCTCCCATAAAAATTCCGTACACACCGGATCTATTTTAACTCCTATTTATAAAACCATAACCATCGCAACCAAAAAATCCTCGAAAGACAAAATAAACCTAGCGCCGCTTTATTTGCTCGTTAAAAAGTCTTAATTGACTGCCATTCCTCACCCTCCCAACGAGGCTCCCTTCAACTTTTTCATCTTCATCCTCCCACAAAAAAGTCCTGCCCTCTTTATCACCCACCGAACTTTTTTTCATCCAAAACTCTCCAATCGCAATAAACACGAGTAACTCCACGACTTTTTGCCTCCACCCTCGCGCCACGCGCTTTGAAAAAGCAGCCGCGCATCTATAAATAAGCCAGCCGCACAAGGAACTAATGTCCCGGCACCACCTCTCAAATTTTCGCGCCGAGTAGAGAGCGAGAGATAGATAAATCCGGCGCTCTCGGCTGCCATATGCCAGGCTGGAAAGTGCAGGGCTTTCCCGATTTTTCGGGGGCTCCCGCGGCGCCGGCCAACAGATGGCTTAAGAAGAGAGCACCGCACTAGATAGAGAGGCATATGTCGGGGTAAACACATCGCGAGGAATGTGAGCAAGAGAGACGGGAGAGAAGTGAAAAGAGACTCGCGCGCGTTTCGATGGCTGAGTTATCTATTAATAAATGGTGTGTGCTTTATCGATGGCTATGGGGCTTTTATGGATGGGACGGAAGATGGGAGATCTTGTTGGCGTTTATTGTATACGGCCTTATAATGGGCTAACTGTATGGGCGCCGAGATGGTCCAGTTGTAGCGGTAAGCGCTGATGTGTGTACGGGACGTGTAGGCGCATTGTTCGCCGGAGCCTGGACCGATGCGGTCGGAGAGAAGTGAATTGCGGGCAGCTCGCGTAAGAGTATTTTGTTTTGATGATGTTGCGGTGTGATGGGCGAGTACTTATATGGGTTTTGTTACTTGGTTTAAGAATTTTAGTAAGTTTGGGGAAAAAGTTTATGTTTTTATCTTGGGTAATTGTACGCAGGCTCTTTTTGTCGGGATGCGTTTTTGAGATAAGGAAACTGGGTCCTCGAGTGCGAGACTGTAACGTTAGGCGGCGGAGTTCAGTCACCGCTCATTAAGATTTCAGACTACAATGTATAATGCGTAGCGTTAAAGAACCCGTAAGCTTTTAAAGACTTTCGGGAAACAAAATTAATTTAAGAAAAAAAAATTCTTTAAGTAATCATTCATTTAGCTCGGGAGATAGATGACGGATTTTATTTAATTTAAGCGTTGTGTTGATTATTCATGACGAGGGTATCATAACGTTCACTTACGCGGCCGCTTTGTCGTCTATAATTTGTCGCCTTCTTCAGATCTAAATAATGGCTTTCGCTGTAGCGAGCATTTATAGATCCATTACCGGCTCACGCATCTGTGAACCTGTTCTCAGAAAATAAATGAAACACGAAGCAGCCGAGTGCCTGTCACTTCTCACACTCAAATTGCATCGAACGTCACTACATCTTTTTTCCGTCCAAACACAGATAACCTCCTGAAAAACCCAAAAACTCAGTACCTTCCAAATAATAAGCACCTCTTCACCTTCGACCTCTCCCCAAAGCACGCAGCCTCACGAAATTGAGCGATCACTCTCGCAGGAAAAATAAAGAACCTCTTGCCACACACGCGCGCGCGCGCTTTTTCAAAAACGTCCCGCTCTCGTCTTTCAATGAGTTCCGCTGGGCGCACGTGTGTACACACATGCGTGCGCCGTGGGGCCCTTTTACTTCTCAGCTGCAACGGGCTCTCCCGTTGGGAGGACTATATGCATGCGAGCCTCGAAATTTATCGCTCGCAGCGAGCGTTAACGCGATGGACCGGCGAGATCGTAACGGGCCTGATCGTTCTAGTGTGGCTATTAAGGGGGGCTCGCGAGTGAGATGGCTTTGATGAAGGAATGCCGCTTCGGGGAAATTTTTCGGATGCTTTCTGATTTCGTTGCGAGTGTGAGTTATGCGAGGTTAAGTTACTTTGTTTATGCTGTGTGTTATTTGATTAGAGATTTTTGGAGAGTAGTCGCTTGATTTTGGTTGTTTTGATTTTTGTTTAGCGAGGTGTTCGACGAGGGTGGTTAAGTGGACTCTCAAGGGTACGTCCGCAGGAATTTAACGCTGAGAAGGCTCTTAAGAGTCTTTCCATTAATATTTTTGTGCTTTCTCAAAATTCATTAAACGTTAAACTATCCCAGAGACTCCGCGTTACCGTTTTATTCGCGTAATATTTCAGCCCGCTTAATTTAACGACTCCCCCTTAAAAATCCTGAAAGCCCGGCCGAGACCAAACTTAACGACGCTCGTGAAAAGCTTAAAACACCGCTGGTAAACGTCTGCCTATGTACACTCAACCCGATAGCGCTAAGTGTTCAAAACTTCACCTTGCCCTTTATCTTTTATACAAAGTTTCAGCAGACTTCTAGTTACCTGCAGCATGCGATGCACTCGATGATCACCGTCTTGACTTATACACGTGTTATTATTCCCGTGGATCTCAATCCACATAATCGCCCGGCATTCATCATGCATGCCTTCTCTTTTATTTTTTATCATCGGCGCTTTTCGGCCGATTGGTTAGTCATAATCGAGCTCCTCCGATCGTTAAGCGTTTCGGCATGCACGGCCGATTAAGCTTGATTTATCAGGTTAATTAGGAAAATGGTAATTTCTCGACGAGTGCGCGTTAGTCGATAAGGAGCGGATGATTGATACTAAGAATGCCAGCTGGAAAAATCAATTGGTCGTTGCTTTTGAGGCGACTGAGAGGCCGATTATGAGGCTCGAGCTGGATTTATAGATTGACTAATTGTTGTCTAAATAGCTGCGTTTGTCATGACGCTGGGACTATTAATATAAACGAGGCAGTTTGATTGTGATTAAGTTTGTTTTTTTTTTTCAAATTGGATTTCGTAATTGGAATTTTTACTGAGCAGCGATACGTTATGGTATAAGCGATCGTTTTGTGTATTTGAATATTTGAAACAACATTTGTTATGACTTAATTGATTTTGAGCTCTTCATATTTCTTTTTCGAAGCTTAATCTGTTTCTCCCGAGACGAATAATTAATAAAAGAAAGTATATGTATATTAATATATCAAAAACGGTAAGTATTTGCATTCACTAAGTGCTTCAACATTCATCAAAAACGTATTTACTCCGGCATCATTTACTCTCGCATTCACGCATTAAAATACATTTCTCGGTAAGTTTACGCACCGAAGCGGCCAATAAAAATTACAGTCATTCTTTCCAGAACTCATTAAGCCCATAAGAATAAACTCTCGGCCGCGCGTAGGAAAAAAATTGAAAGACCGCCGAACACTGTTGCAAATAACCGGCAGCGCGGACAATGCATTAAGATAAAGCCGCGCCGGGCGCCGATAAATTGGCTCTCTGGAACCGCGCGCATATACATACGAGCTGCGCGCCGTTTCTCATAAAATGGAAACGTTTTACCCAAGCGATAGCACACACACACACACACATGTGAACGTCATAAGATATATTTTAAGACCCTCTCCGCGCGTGCGAGAAGATACAGAAGCGAAGAAAAAAAAAAGCGCGTCAAAAGGATTTTCGAATCGACAAAGCAAGTATATAGCCGGCTCATGCGGGGCTCACAGTGGAACAATGGATGCGATTTTAAAAATAATACAAACGAACAAAGCGCCGATACAATGGAATTAAGAGGTTTCATGCAAGAAAAGAGCTTAATAAGGCCCGCGAGGCAAGCCGAGCTGGTGGGGAACAAAAGGAAATTTGAAGACGTAACGAGATTATGAAAGCTTGAGAAACGGAGCGGGTAATGTAGAGGAGAGAAAACTCGTGCTTTGGGTGTGTGAAGGGGGAAATGTTGGTTTTTATGAAAAGTGTGAGATTTGATTTTTTTGAGGTTTTAAAGGTTTTTGATGTTTTTATGGTAGTATTTTCTGAAATTTCGTATTTAAGATAATATTAAGTAACACTAATATCAACGACATTGTAAAAATAAAAGAGTGAAATGCTTTTAACATTTTTCCTTGTAGGATTTGAGAAAAAATATCTAAATCTTGTCGTAATTATTAATTTTCATTTGACAAATTCAATTTACTTATTACATCTATGCGTATTATTCAAACATTTTTTATTATTTAAAACGGCTTAAAAATTTTCGATTTCACATATCAAATTCATTAAAACCATTTTCATAAAACAGCATCAACATTCCCAACGCACCTCAAACCGCAAAATTATCAAATATCTAAAAAATTTAATTCCATCTCACCATGCCCAAGTACCCGTTACTTCTCCCATACTCCTCGCAATGTCCACAAAAAGCCATCATCCGGCCGATCCTATCATTAAACCTCATCAAGATCAGCATAGCATCTAACCATCCACGCAGCTTATCTAAGCCACCGAATCACTCAGAGCGACAAAAAACAACGAAAAATCCCGCTCCCTCGTACTCGCACACACAGGCTCCTCTTAACCCAAAGCTTCAATCAGATCGAAAGTGACCCAGAAAAGTCGCGCGACACTTTTTCCTCTCTCGAGAGCTCCCCTCACGAGTTACACGGGGCGCAAGTGTGTCACGGGCCATTAAGGCCAATTAACGGGCGGCGAAAGATCTGAGAGGATCCGCGTAACCCCCCCGTGTGGAAACGCCGGGGAGGATCTCGTCCCGTATAAATTTTTATAGACCGCCGTAGGAGAGAGAGAGAGGCTCGTTAGATGAAAATCGCTGCGATCGTATAATCGCCCTGGCTCTCCGGTGATCAATTAAGTGCGCGTTTTGTTTTTTAGATGCGGCTTGGGGAGAGGGACGTTAAAGTTTTGTAATTTAGGGTGGGATGTGGGGATTCGGTTTTTTTTATTGTTCGGGATGCTTGAGGTTTATTTGTTTATCGCGCCTGGTATCTGGGAGGAAGGGGTATGTCGAGTTTAATTGAGAGCGGATTTTTTTTTGGTTGGTAGTTTTGTCGTTCGTTAAAAGGAGATAAAGTTTTTCTGGTTTTTTGAAGAAAAGCGTTTTGATTTGGAAAGAGTTTTAGGTCGATGGAAGTCTGTGATAGTTTTTTCCGGGAAGACTTGCTAAACTAGTTTTCTAATTTGAAGAAGGAAATAAAGCGTATTTTTTGTAATCATAAAACTGTTGTATTCGAAGTTTCTCTTGAATTTACTGCGACGATTTTATGGATAAGGTTTCCATTAGGATGCAAATAAAGTTCGTCATTTATCATTCTTAAGAGAAAGACCTTTTTAATGTATAATTAAACACACATGTTTATATAAAAAATAATTTGTTCAATACATCTCCAGGTAGTAACCAAAATTTACCATCCAAATAAAACGCAGGTATATACTCCTCACTTAATATTTGCCGATCGTAACAGCTGGTACCAGACGCAATAAACAATGCACTAACACAATTTTTTCGAGGAACCATGCTAATAACGTAGCGGTCGGAAATAAAATAAAGTTTGCAGCACCATTTCTTTTACAGCGGCTAAAACATCAAACAATAAAGCAATCCAGAAACACCATGTGCTTTCAGGTCTAAAGCCGATCCCGTATACTCCTGCATAATCCATAAATTTCCCTAGATCCTTGAGCCCCGGCAAAATGAAGAATGAGCCGCCTGGACAAGGCATTAGAACCTTCGGAGGAATGAAAACCGAACCGCCTACACCCATAAAATGATTAACGCTCGTATATACATAACTGCTGCTCGATATGCGTCCTATTACCTGAGTGCAATTCTGGACGATTCTCACCTCTGCGTCTCGATTTTCCGAGAAGCCTTATGGGTACGTAGGGGAAGGGGGAGGAGGTAACGGTGGTGGTTTGGAAAATCGGCACCTTGAAGGGCGTATTTGCACTTGTCTTTGAATCATTACCATTTGAACTCTCGCACGGAGCAGTCGGCATAGTGTAACGATCTTCCTTGAGATATTCGACTGCTTGAATAAAGTAAGTATTTTTTCAAACTTGTGTATAAATTTTAAGTTTTAATTTTATTTAAAAATGTGAAAGCACAGTTGAAATTAATCGAATGTCGATTAATCATAGTGAAATTTATTGATTTACTGTGTACTGCTACTGTGTGCATTTACTATTTTAGTTTGAAAAAGTTTTCAACAAAAATATTAACAATTTTTTCAAGCTAGTTTAAACAAATGAACTGATTGCTTTCAGTATTTATTTGAGTTTTTTTGATACTAATAATTTTATTTAATATGAAATTATGTATTTTCTTTCAGAATATTCGAATAATTCATAATGGCGCATATTGTCAATTGTATCTCGAAAAAAATGAAAGCTTGTAAAATTATTCAAAATATTCATCGCTACAGTGCAACCTTCCCGATACATAATGTTCAACACAAACTTCCATTAACATACAGGCAAACGGCGTCCATGCCAAGAGTTTATTATGGCGGGCGTCATAGGGTGACACTCTTGCCTGGCTCTGGAATTGGGCCTGAACTTACCAGTTACGTTAAAGAGGTAAATACTATTTCCATAAAATATATTTTTATTATATTCTGCCATAAAGTATTATGTTTTGTCCCAGTAGACTGTATAATATAAATAAACGCATGCGCGTTTTTCTACTTTATTCTTGGCGAGCGCTACCTATTGCTTTGTTTGAGCTGCAATTTGCGCTTACAAGTGCGCTTAGAGATGCGCATAAGCGTGTAGCAGATTTTAGACCGAAAGCAATCTGGTATTTGTTTTGTGCACTCCCATACTCAATTATTGAACAAAATTTATTTATAAATTTAATTAATTTTCAAAAAATTCGTGTAAATATGATTCTTGGATGCTTTGCAATATTGATTTTAAATTTTGCTTAAAGATGTTTCTTTCAGAAAATAGCTTGATCGATAAAAATTTAATATGAAACCTCCTTAAAACAATTAAAGAGCTATTTCATATATACGCACAATACCATCAAAATAAACAATTCCCATTTTTCAGATATTCAAATTCACTGGAGTCCCTGTCGACTTCGAGGAGGTAAACGTAGACCTGGACTCAAAGAACAGCAGCGATCTGAACTACGCTATCACCTCGATCCGTCGCAACGGCATCGCCCTCAAGGGCAATATCGAATCTACCAACGGCTGCGGCGACGGCGAGGTCGTTTCAGGCAATGTTCTGCTTCGCAAGGAACTCGATCTTTTCGTCAACTCGGTGCATTGCAATTCATACCCGGGTATCAATTCGAGGCATTCAGATATCGACGTCGTTATAATCAGACAGAATACTGAGGGCGAGTATGCCATGTTGGAGCACGAGACGGTTAATGGAGTTGTGGAGAGTATGAAGGTCATTACAAGGACGAACGCCGAGAAGGTCATTCGATATGCGTTCGAGTATGCAAAGTGTAATAATAGGAAAAAGGTGAGCAAAGAGATCGATTTTATACTTGTGTGATTGAGTTCTGGAATTAGAAAATAGGTTAAATTGTTTATAGAAAATTTTGTCTTATTTTCTTTGAATATTATTAGAAATGCTTTGCATTATTATCTCTTAAACATTTAAATAAAAATACTAGAAATTACTTAATAGTTTAAAAAAAAATTATTTAAGATTACAAATATCTTTGCAAATTAAATTATATATGTAAAAGATTTCACAATATTTAATTAATATTGCAGCAAAGATAGTATAATATGATTAAAATAATATATAATACTTCGTTCAATTCCTGTTTATGTTCAATAATATCAAGTACGTAATATAACCACCACTAATTCAATAAACAACAATCAAAACTTACAGATAACAACAGTGCACAAAGCGAACATAATGAAACTATCCGACGGCCTCTTCCTCAACACCGCCCGGGAAATCGGGCGCGACTACCCGGACATCATCCACAACGACATGATCGTCGACAACGCCTGCATGCAGCTCGTCTCGAACCCCCACCAGTTCGACATGATCCTAACCACGAACCTCTACGGCTCCGTCATATCCAACGTAATATGCGGCCTATTAGGCGGAGCCGGCCTCATATCCGGCCAGAACGTCGGCGAGTTCTACACCATCTTCGAGCCGGCGACTCGCAGCACCGGCACCAAAATCGCCGGCAAGAACGTCGCCAATCCCATAGCCATGCTCAACGCCTCGGTGGACATGCTGAACTTTCTGGGCCGCCGGCATCATGGTAAGCTCATCAAAGACGCGATAATGGGGAGCATCGAGGATGGGGTTTTCACGCGGGATCTGGGAGGATCGGCTACTAGTAGAGAGGTTGTAGATAAGATTAAGGAACTGCTGGACAAGAGCAGTGTGTGCGCGTAAATTTGTCTTCAGGGGATTGGTGATGGATACTTATTACATTCCAATAAATAGTGTTGAACAGTGCGTATTCGTTTTTATTGTTAGAGTTAATGTTCGTAATTAATTTATTGATAGGTTAAATTCAGTGAAAGGCCAGAATGAACATTTTTCTGTTTACGTATAACTATTTTTTTAATGGTAAACGGAGCTGTCATTCTTCCTTTGTTAAACTCAGTCCACGTTATATATTAATTGATTTTAACAAAAATATCAATTATGGTTGAGAAGAGTTCGCCAAGAGATACATTACGTTTACGTACTTAGAAAAAAAAAAAAAAAATATTAAAATCATTTATCTGATCAGCGTATTTATTAATTTTATTAAACAATTGAACGATCCAATGAATTATATTTTTAATATTCTCAATTTTCAATGACAATAAATGTCAGTACCTGTCCTACCTTAGGTACCGTACGCCCATCAAGTTCCGCAACTATTCAGCATTTCTTCTTAGCATGACACTTTAACCTTCGTTAATTGTCCTTTTCTCGATTTCAAACAATAAGGTAGTGTAGCATTGTTTGGCATACCTCGTGTAATGCTATACTCAACTTGTAGAAATCCCGGAAAACTCATAAATTTTCTTCAATCCTACGAGTTTACAGTACCGTAGCGTCAGAAATGAAGAATAGCCATTGTAACGACGCACCGCGACCTTCGGGAAACTGAACGCGCCAACCCGTCCTCTATATTTCATAAAGTGATTAACTTTTCTACCTGCTCTTCAGAGAGTATTATTTAATCCTTTACGTAATTTTTTAAATTGACTTTAGAACGAACTATTTTTGAAAAATATTTTTATGCTGAGACCAATATTTTTATGCTGAATTCCAGCGAATTTATTTATTAACCATTTTCGATTGAGAATATTCACAGTTATTCTCTGCGTAGTGCTGAGCAGTTTATGCGAATATACCTATATTCCAGCTACGGTTAATTATTTAACTCTAATTTACTATACTTAATATTTTAATAAAAAAAATAATTAACGCATATATCTGAATGGAGACTTTAACTATTTAAAAAAACATATCAGACTTAACTAAAACATTCGATAATAATTAGTTAACAGAAATGGCCATTCGTAGTTACACGTATAATTATACCCCATCAAGAATAAATCAAACTATCTGGCATGCTTTTGATCAAAAACTTCAATAATATTCTTGGTACATATAAATTATAAATCACAACATTTAAAACTATAACTTTAATCAAGAATCTCTACCTTTCTGACAAAATACAACTACAACACCGTTGATACCTTCAGTCAACTGAAACATTTTTCCAATATAATATTATAAATTCACTTAATAATTTTCACCTGACTCAACTTTGACCTTGATTACAAGAGTCTACATTATTAAAACCCCTTAAAACAAAAAAATATCTACAAACAAGGACTATAAACAAGAAGCTTAATTATGATTAATTATTTTATTCTATTATAACATTTGATTCTTTCTTCTTTTTATTACGCAACTTAAACAAAAGTAAAAATATTCCAAATAAATTCTAAATAAATTGTCCAATAAGCCCCGAGCCTAGATTGCAAATCATCAATCACCTTTGCAAAGATATAAATGTCACCTTATATCCCGCATACCTAACGGTTCACCCCTTTCCCATCGCTCGGATACAGTATTGTTATTAAACGTATTCCGAAAATCACTTTCGCAACGGGACTTCCAAATTGAAATGAAGAAATCAGCAAAAAGTGCCAAAACCGCCATCATCATTATCAAAAATTTTATCCGTAAACGCTCTCTATAAAGTAACACGTAATTTTCAAAAATCCCGGAAAGCGCATAAATCGCTCGGCTCTCATAACTATCATACCGCTTCCAGCTTCTCCCGAAAACCAAGAAACGAGCGGCCTCATGAAATTTCGTGATATAGCCGGCGGGAAAAATAAAAGGATCTCTCGAAAATAACCGCCCCGTAAAATGATTAACGCGTGCGCTTTGGTAGCCCGGATCATTTTCACCGCGGCGGCGGCGGCGGCGGCTCTTTTCTCACCTTTTCCTTCGCGCTTTCGGCTCCTCCTCCGAGCTCGCACCTTTCGAATTTCCGCGTGCCTCGCCGATGGCCGATTTGATGAATCGGCCCGAGGGCGCGAAACGCATAATGTATATAGGGTGGAGCGGCCGCTGATGAGCCCCCCGATGTTTTTTGCGCCGAACAATGCGAGGCTCGAGGAGTGCGTCTGTGCCTCGGGATTTTTTTTCTGGAAAGTGGAACAACGTGGAGAGATTATTATAATCAGTCAAAACCGGAGGGGATGGGGGCCTGACAGATTTTTTACTTGATTTAAGGCCGACTGGGTCTGGTGATGATTTTCTTGCGGGATTTTAAATGGCTTCATTTTTTCGAAAGCTGCGTTTGTGTATTATTGTGTATTTTGGGTTGATACTTTTTTGAATTGGGTTGATATCTATTGCTTTACGTGTAAGGTAATAGAATGTTTTAAGTATGGAGAATCGTTGTATTGTTGATATACGAAGGCGTGATGAGTAGTTTTAGGATTTTGCAGACTGTAATTATTTGATTTATTTTAATAATTTGCTATTTATTATGATTACCCATGTTAATAATGGTAAAGTGAAGCAATTTTTGATGTAATTATATATTTTACTTTTTTGGTATATCGGTTCTATTGTCAATATGTCAAAAAAAAAGATAGCATTTTTTCAGCCTGGACTCTTCATTCACTAGCAGGGTTTAGATTGACTTTTTATTATTAGATTATTTAACAGAGGGATTATTTTGAGAGCTAATTAAAGTAAAAGTACTCTTTTATCTTCTTGAGTATAACTGTTTCATGCATTACATAAAAATTTAAAGAATCATTCTATTACACGAGCAAAATGAAATAGAGTTACCGTCTCGAATTTATATAATAGAATACAATAATCAACGCCTAAAATAATAAATGTTAAACTATGGAGTGTGTCTTAATTGATTTTAATCGGTCGGCCCGTCGTAAATCTGCACACTCTCGGAGACAGGTAGTCGGGTTATCAA
>UELX01005080.1:0-15084 GCA_900480035.1 Eupelmus urozonus | reverse complement strand
TACATACACACACACACACACACACACACACACACATACACACACACACACACACACACACACACACACGCACACACGTGCTCACCTGTACACATTTGAATATAAACGATAATGTTTTAATGAATTATGATTTGGTCAAATGGTAAATACTCGATTGTAAATACTAGCGGTCAATAAAAGTAAGATAAAAACTAAATACATAAATATTAGGATATATCGACAGAATAAAGCCGTAGAAATAGCTTTTAATTCACTACTCCACTGTCAGTCAAGCAATACCTTTTATCGAGTACTACTAAACGTCGATGCACTCGAGCGGGCGTCAAAGAGCCCCGAGCATCTAGTACCTCGTACCTTTGCGCTGTACCGCTACATGCGCATTGCGCAGACACACACACACACACGCACACTTCAAAGTGTGATCGTGCGCTTCTCTCTCACTCTCCCTTCCGGTCTCATTCTCTCTCTTTCTCTCTCGCATACAGGCGCGCAGTGCTCGGACTATGTGAAGGTGCGAGAACGCGGCCGCGCAAAATTGGGTTCCAGACGGAAGTTTGCGGTGCTCTAGAATGGATGGCCCGGCGCAATGGCATCGGACGCACCAGGAGCCACTATATATGTACCTTGTACTCGCGCTCGGGCTTCTATATATACTTGACTAACGGGTTAACGTGCCCAAGCTCCCCGTTCAGCGAACCCGACGCGCGCGCGTCGCACACCGCCAGAAGCCGAGGCGCTCGCTGTACGCCGACAAAGACAGAGAGGACGGGGAGGAACAGAGGGAGAGAAGCAGGACGCGCACACGCATGCATACACAGCAGGGCGATCGGATTTGTTTGCCAGTGTCTGACGTTGAACTTAAGCCAAATTCATGCGCGCTGGCTTGCTCGAAAGTGGTTTACGTGGTGTCGACAAGAATGAATGGCTTTTTCGTGGCTGGGGAGTCGAGGTAATGGAATCTTTGTGATTACCGGACTTTGCGCTCGGCTTGTTTGTTTTAACAAAAGATTTTGAATGTAATAGAGGTGATAAGTCTGAGATGGTTTTTTCGTAAGAAAAACTAGATTATAGTCCACACCAGATTATTTGTCCACACCTTCTACTTATTATAAGATTATTTCGAGCAACCAATTTGTTTCAGGACGATTATCTTCTTGCACGAATAGTTTTAACCAAGCCAACTGTCAAGTGAAGTAGTTATTCGATAATCTTAGAGTCGAAGATACGTGACTAGAGTTCTTCTGAAAGAGAAATATTTCCGTCTGCTGGATCGTAGCCATGTTTACTCATGCCAAAACTCGATTTCATTTACGTAAAATACGACCTAAGACATGTTAGACGGTATATTATATTTTTGGCATTGCAAATCAAATTATTGTCTCAAGTTTTCCTCACAATGTCGCGAATTTAAAATTTCAATCTTATTGATTTTAATAGTCAATAATTCAATTATAATAATTATGTCGCTTGGTATTCAAGTTTTGCGTAATATTCGAACATTTCTCACTACGTTTCTGGCACCACATCACCACTTAACACCCAAAAACAAACTTTCAGAAATCCAAAGAACCCATCCAAAAATCCTCACAACCCACTTTTCCACACTCACCTCTAAACTCCGAAAAAGCCTGGCAACAGCTCTCCTCTCAAGACCCGAAGCTTGCACTCGCGCTCAAAACAGACAGACAGCTCGGCAGACAGCGACACACACGCGCTGCAGACAGGTATCGTCTCCGGCATCCCGCACGTGCCAGCCTTTTCCTCTATTTACCCTGGCTCTCGCGCCAAGCGCGTCAACGAGAGAGCGACTGCCGTCGCCGGCGATGTTTATTCGGCTGGGGGAACGCGCGCGTGTAGCCCCGGAAATGCATTAGCGCGGCGGAAGCGTCCGGGACTAGGGCCACGCTCGCTTATGCAAAAGTCGCTCTACATGCGCGGAGAGCTGCCCTGTGTATGGACGCGCGGGCCAAGGGATTATATACGTTCGGCTGCGTTGACACATGGATGAAGGGCCGGGAGCTAGGCTGGGTGTACGTCGGGGCTGCTGCCTTTGGAGTGTGTGCAGTTCGTTAGGCTGCGTTAGACGGATGCTGTTGGAATATTTAGATGTTGATTGGTGGGAGAGGTTTTGTTGTCGGGAGTTGCTGTTGCATTAGTTCGGGAGTTATGGGTTCAGATATCGTTATTAAAGTGTTATGCGTCTGGTCTTGTCGATGAATCTGCAGACATCCGCTTCCTTCGTCAATGTTTAAGTAGTATCGACCTGGATATAGTCAGACAGGTCCCTATTCAGATAAAGTAAAGTACAAGTGTCAGACATCCTGCTATTTGAATAAAAAAAAATTGAAAAATCGAAATTGCACTTTTTCACTGCTACTTACCTATCACCGCTAATCTTTTCAATCTTCAGCAGCACAAAGAAAGTCACACAAATAGCGAGCATCCGCAAACTCACGCCCCCTTTTCATCAGCCCCGCGCGCACCCCAAAGCAAGCATCCAATTTCTTCTCGCCCACTTCGAATCTCCTCCGCCTTCCGACCACCGATTCTTCCGCTATTCCCGAACACCCTGACGCTCACAATACTCCCTGTACCCATACACACACACATACACACATGCACACTACCAGCAGCCCTACTTCTTATCCCCAGCAAACTCGCTCGGGCTATCAGGGGTCGCGCGGAACCGCGAAGACGGCGCATCGGCTCGGCAAATTTCCCGAGTGTATTATAGAAGAGGGAAGCGCAAAGTCGACTATCCCGAGCGAGTAGGTAAGTAGTAGCGGCGCGGCCAGCTCTCCCAGCCTGGCTTTGTGCTCTCCCGCGCGAGCGAGTTTGATAATCGGTACGAGCGATTACGCGAACTTGTCGCGTAACGAGGCCGCTGAGTTTTCGTAAGGAGAGAGTTTCCTCTCGGCTCTTGCTCGAGCCTCTGCCGAGCAATTTTCGTCACCGCCTCGTATAAGAGAGTCGAGGCGCGCGGGCTTAACTTTGCGCCCGGAAATGCGCTTGTGGCCGCAAAATACGATCGCGCGTGTGGGACGATGCGGCGCTGGGGGTGGAATTGGGATGAGAGGTGATGCGCGATGTTCTTTCTGCGGATGGGAGATTAAGAAGTTGAGGGAGTTTTGGGATCAAGGTGGAATATGCTGATGTAGGTTCTAATATGTAGAACTAAGAATTTTGATCCCTTTGTGTGCAATGAAAGTTTCTATTTATCTTAATTCTTTTTAGAATCTTAAAATATTAAATTAATCTTTTATAGATCTTTACAGTGAAAATTAATAATTGCATAACAACTTAAAATTTATTTTATAACATTTATTCAAACAAGCATAAACCTATTTAAATATATACAAAAAAAGTCAAGATTAAGATTTAACAGATGCTTTAATTTTAACAAAAGACCGAAACAACATCGATTTAATTTTTAAATTAAGTAATACCTCTCACCTGTTCTTAGCCCAACCATCACCGCAAAACAATCCCCTCTCACCTCCACGAAAAACTTTGATTCAACCTCCTCCCAAAGCACAAAAACAGCACCCAGAAAAGAATACAAACGCGCAGGATAAAACGGCGAGTCTAAAACACGCCGCATACCCCACCTTCATACATAAGGCGAAAATACGCTATCTCGTCGTCGTGAGAAATTTCATGCAGGCGTCGTCGGCGTCTCATATTTCGCATTGTGCGACACGAAAGAACCGCCCTCGCGTTCGTTTAGAGCCCGGCGTGTGTCATGCGCCGAGCTAGCGCGCCCGCATGTGTATACAGGGGACAAGCGAAATTAATTCGGCCCGCTTGCGGGATGCGAAAGTTGCCGCGTCGGCCGGCCGACGTTTTGCATTTTTCGCGTCGTGGTGTGTGGGTGGGGGTACGAGGTGCGTTTGTCTCGTGCGGGTTGATTTGACGTTGGAGATTTTTTGAAAGATGGTTGGTTTTGGGTGGGTTTAGTGGTTTGGTGGGTGATGAGTTTTGATTGTCATTTTTAAATTTTGATGAGTTTGTTAATATAGTTTGCTGAAACGGGATGTATTTACTTTTTAAAAAGGGTAGAGTTTCAAATTATAAAGCAAATTTAGGTTATCATGTGAGGATTTGAATCTCGCGTTACGCTCTTGCAATCTAGTTTTATTACGGTTGGTTCCTTTTATCGTGCTTCTATTTGGTTTTAGTCGCGGCGTTCTCCATTTTCATAATACTCTTCTATGCTACTGGAATTCAGATAATCTGGATGACTGTAATATGCATGTCCCACTACTCCCGGCGAATTTCGCAAAAACCATCTTGCCAACTGCTTGTTTATCTGCCTCTCTCCAAAATATTCTCTGTCGTTTCGAAAATATTCAGCAAAAATGTTCAGCTACCCTCATAAAACGCACCTCGCCTCCCTAAAAACATATTTTTCTTCCTACCAACTTTAACATTCCCTCAGCAATTCTCGTCTTCAAAACGAAAAAAATCCCGACTAAAAAGTCACATACCTACCCACCGCCCAATGCTCGAGGACGCGAATAGTTTAGATAAACACTCGCGCACAATTCCAATATCGCTGCGCAATTTTTTCATCCATACACACCGCGCATAACCCTCACCCCGGAAATTCAGCCGAAAAAAAGCGAGCGCCTCGACGAAAAAGAGCAAACAGCGAGCGACCATCGGCAAATATTGACGGAAAGCGGGGGGTGGGAAACACGAGTCGTCGGCAGTCAAATTTTTCAAGAGCGCGCCTCGATCATTACCATAAACGATCGGCCACGAGCTCGCCGTAGCTAGCCGACGTGTACGAAATTAAATTCCCCCTTAATCGAATAATCGGCCGCTCGGCCGGGCCAATGTTGACGTAATCGCGTTTGCATATCCGCGCTGGACTTAGAGGCCGGGCCCGCAATGCAGTGTGTGTAGCCCCTTATCGCAGGCTGCTCGCGAGGCTGCTACTCTATCTGGCTCTCTGCCTCGTGTAATACGTGTACAAGCGAGCTGGCGCCCTTTAGCGGCTGAGCCGGCTGCAGCCGGTGCGGTTGACAAACGATCGGGTTGGAGGGTTGGAGGCTTTGGGAGCCTGGGATTAAGAATCGATGGGGTTGCCGAGGGGTTTGCTTTTTGATTGGGAGTTTGGAGGGATTGATGAGCTTGTTGGGTTTGGATAATTTGTGAGTTGAGGAATTTGTAAAATTGTGTTTTGTGATGGCAGTTGACAAGGTGGCTTTAGATTGTAGTACATAAAATACTTTATGGAAACAAACTACCTGTTTTGTTCCTTTCGGCCATAAAGATTTATTTGATGTTTCCACATGTATACATAAAAAAATGTATAAAAACTCTAGCATGACATAAACTGCAAACAGGAAAAAAAGTCATCTTTCAATCACCAGATGATGAATCATGTTGCGTACTGCGATGGCAGACGTACAGGCCTGCTGAAAGCCCTGTCAAATTGTCAGAGTACACTCGCAACGCACCATTGCACTGAAACACGCACTCACATATACAGTCACGCTTGCCCACACACACACACACACACACACATATACAGCCACGCACTGATCGAATACTGATAAACTGGTAACGCGGAGCTTTTTAAGCGAAACGAGGCTCGGAATTGTCGAGAGGGCTGGCAAATTCTCGTTAATGCAGGAGAGCAAAACGAAAGCGTATTTCGTTTCGCGCGATAATTAGCGATTATTGATTCAATGCGCCTGTGACGAAATCCCCGAACGAGAGAATTTCAGTCTCGGCCTGGCAGGCCAATAAATTCTGTAAAATTTAATTGCGCATACGGCTTTTACCGGCGCGCGTTTTGTATTTATTTTAGCAGGCCCGAACGGCACGCTCCATTATGTATACGGCTCGAGCGATGAGGGCCACGATTGAAAGCGCAAAACGAATGTAATAAACGATCTTAATAAGAAGCTCGACAATGGCCGAATGTCTGGCGTGCTAATTAAGAGGATTAATGCCGGGGAGCGGGAAAAGAGTTCATGGGAGCATTTTTTCCTCGCGTTGCGCGCGCGCGAAGCGAATGTAGGAAATAAATAAAAGTAATTTCGCTAATTAATAAGTGGGGAAAATCCAGCTTTAGTCAAGCGCTAGAGACTCGGCCATTTGTCAGAGTACTCCTGGAGCTTTCTGGTAACAAACTTACTTTTTTTCTGATTAATTGCGGGCGCCAGCGTATTAACGCTTGTTTTATCCGCGGAAACTTTTCAAAGTAACGATTGTAAACTTTGCTTTCAAATAATTTCTCTGAAAACGTTCAGCTCAGCGTGAAAAACGGCGTTTTAAATCCTTAATGAAGCTTTTTAATAATCGATACCACTCACCTTAATCACCCAAATTTTTTCATACAAAAACAGCACAATCCATACCCCACCTTATTCCACAATATCCCCAGAACAATCGAGCAATAAAAAATCAATTCCGCCCAGGCAAAATCCCTAAAAAGCCACACATCCAGCGACCTTAAAGAAAGCAGCGGCCCCTTAAACCCACTCTCTCGTCCCTCAAAATCCAAACTCAAACTCAGCCGCTCAGAGATAAGCTCCCCAACGTCGAGCGGAAGCGAATCGCTTCCAGCGCATCGGATACATAACACCGCTTCGCCGTCCTCGTTGTAGTCGCTTATGCACACCTTACGCTGCACTTACTTGGACGGCTGAATTGCCGTCGCTTAAGTGCGCCCCCCTCCTCCTTTAAGTGGCCATTCGGCTCTCCTCCGCCGTCCTGCGCGATACGCGCTAGATACGGTCTATGAATTTTGGCCCAACGCTCGATTAAGCCCGAGCTCTATATACCTGCAAGCTGCTGCTCATCTGTAGGTTAGGCACGAGCTGGATTCTCTTCTCCCTGGGGAGGGTCTTTTTTTGTCTTTTTTGGGTTTGAATTTGGAGGAGGTTTGCTAGAGTGAGGAGGAGTTTGTTTTTGCGGATGGGATTGATGGATTTTCGCGGGGAGTTGCTGTTGTTGGCGGCGGGGCTTTTGTTTTGTTTTCGGTGGGATAACGGGAACGAGTTTGGAATGAGATTTTTGGGAGAGATTATGAAGGTGGGGTGAAGCGAGCGATTGTCTGGTCAGTTGATGATTTAATTTGTTGTTTGGACACAGACAATTTTTGAATTTCTGAGAGGATATTATGTATAGGAATTGAATTTTTTAGAATGAAATAAGATATTTCGAAAATGTGTGTTAAATAGTGTTTTACCTCGTGTTCAACATGAATCACTAATATTATTACTAAAATTATGTTATTCACCCTTTTGGAGATTAATAATTTGAAGAATAGAAATTAAAGAATATCTGAAAATTGGAAAAATTTGAAACGAAAATATGCGTTTATAAAAATAGTCGATATTTCTCATTTCAAAAAATTTAAAAGTAATAATTTTTGTTGTTAATATAAACAGTATATATTTTTTAATGTCAAAAAGAAACTGATCAGTTCGTATACAGAAAAAAATACAATTATTTTAATTATAATTTGTTTGAATAAAAAACTTTAATTGATGCAATTAAGTCTTCCAAATAAATACCAAATGTATTTGTAGTGTGTTCTTATCAATGCATTTTAACAGAATGAGTAATTAATGTATGTAGTTCTCTATTTGCTTTAATTATAAATTTTCATTGTTTGATATAAAATATACAAGTACGAACTTTTCTCGTAACTAAAGATAATGAACGAATATGTAATTGATATGTGAATAATTCCGAAAACGTTTGAAGGCAAAATATTCAAATAACGAACCCTACTATTAACGGGCTTAAAATTTAAATTATGATAATCTTCGTATACCATATTTAAAATAATTAATTCTTTTACCATTTTTATATTGCCATTTTATTAATTTAAATTTCAAGTGCCCGTATAATATAAACGTACATGCATCAAATCATTAATATTTATTTTATAATTTATCGAACATAAAAAGTACAGTTTCAAATTTATACTCTCAATATTAAATTATTAATTTTATTTTATCAATAACTTTAATAACGACCCATTCACATTAGATAATTATCCACACACCCTCAGCACAACATCACTATCAATGTCCACAAAATCCAGCCTACAAAATTCATAATCCCCCATCACCAAAACCATCACATCAACCTAATACCCCGCCGATCTCAACCGCCCCACCTCAAACCCACCTCCCACCCACTCGAATCTCGCAAGGCAGATAAAGACGCAAAAGCCAGCGCAGTAGCAAACGCAGAGCATTAAGAAGAAAAGAACCGCAGCGCAGAAGAGCAGAGCGCGCGGCAGAGCGAGTAACGGCTCGGACTGGGGGTAAAAGTAGACGATAAAGATTGCACGCTAGAAGGAAAAAGAGAGATTGCATCAGGCGCTCGCACACACGCGTAGTAGAGGAGGGCTTAGGTGGAGAGCGCGCGACTTCGAAATCTCGAGACGCCGGCTCGCCTTTTGTTTACGCTGTCCTACTGCGCGCGGGCTTTGCAGATTTTACGATATTACTTTCGAGATTGTAATGCCGGCGAGAGAGCGCGCAGCGGGAATTCCAGCTTGTTCTCCGCTGCTCTCGCAGCGAGCATGAAACGGAATCTTTAATGAACTTGTGTTTTCTTTAGCAGCTGACTTAGAGGCCGGGAGGAGGAAATTATATCGCGCGGCAGCTGGTTTTACGAGCGTTTCGGGAACGATTTTTTTCGGATCTTATTGTTAGTGCGCGCGCGGGGTCGTAAAGGTGATTCCTGGATGGAGAGAGAAGATGTTGGGTAATTTAGATGCATTTGGAAGATTATGTTCTTTGATCTAAATTTAGAGGCTGTAAATATGGGAGTTGCGAAACAAGAGCGTTTTATGTATTTTGAGAAATCAGTTTACTCAATAATGTAAAAGATCGTTGGTTTAAAGTATCTCTGGGTTATATAAATATATTGCTGTCGTACGTAGAGAGTCAAGGACGAAGAATTCCTTTTCGATCAAATTGCCACTAATCAGAAGTTGAAAAAAATGAAAACTCCTATCAATTAAGCTGAGTATCTAGATTTAAGTTCTAATTTCAGAAGTTACTTAAAAAACTACTGTAATTTTTTTATGAAATTGCTTATTTTTGATTCTTCAATTCTTCTTAAGTAATCACAAGTAATTCGTTAAATAATTTTGTAAGTACAATCACGAATTAAAAACAGATAAATTTCATCAAAAATACACGTAAGTAAAGCTATACGTCTAATAAAATTCAAATTATTAGCCCTAAATAATTAAATTTCCATTCGCATCAGACTACTTTCAATCGGAATACACTCAATCATTCTGACAAATTTAAAAGATTCACCTCGCCACCGTCCACCCCTCAGACCCGCAACGCCTTTCAAACCGATACTTCGATCCACTGGTCACGTCCAGCGAAAAAAGCCGGCGAGCATGCACAAAAGCAGCACCCAAGGCGGACCGATATAAAAGAAAACATCGAAAAAAGAACTCGCCTTTCGCGAACCACGCCAGCTCCTCCGACGCGTGCGTCTTTCCGCATCTACTTTGCCCGGCCTCGCGTATTCGTAAAGTGGATCATCAGCCGCGTGTACGTAGATGAAGGCAAGAAAGTCGAGCGGGGCGACGATAATAATCAGGAAAGTTTTAAATATATTCGCCATACCAAGCTCCTTTCTTCGCGCTTCTTCTTCTTCTTTTCAGAGCTTGCAGGAATAATTCCAGTGCCGCCGGTCTTGAGGGAGTGCCGGTCTGGATAAATATATATACATATAGTTACAGGCTTCTGCTTTTGAATTATACCGAATTAACCCGCTTGTTTTTGTTCGTCGGAGCGAGCTTGGAGACTCGTCCTTCTTTTTAGGGGTATTCATGGACACGAATTTGCGCGCTCGGTGTTTATGAATGTGCATATCGCCTCGAGGCGTCGCTGGGCTGCGTTATTCAAATTGTAATAGTTGACGGCGCGTACGCTTTTTCCTTTTTTAATTTTAGTTCTATTTATTCTGGGAATAGAGGTATTATGTTTTTTTAAAGAATTATTATTTTAATGAAGCTCTATAGGTTTGTTATGCTTATACGATTACGCGAAAAATTATTACGGCACAATTTGACTTTAATTATTGAGGCTTTAAGTGCTTCGCTATAAATATTTGAATGAGCGGCTGTAAATTTTAATTGCTTTCCATAATGTTATAAAATTAAATATATGAACGCATTATATCTTTTTTCTTTTTTTTTTAATTTAATATAAGTATCTTTTTTCTGCATATTGGGAAAAACTGTTTTCGCTTTTGTTTTCGATTCTTTATGAAAATTGCTGTACAAAAAGAATTTTGTTAAAACGAAGTTTCTTATTAGTAAAAGAATTAGTATGCTAATATGCCCCGAAAAAACGTGCCATGGGTTTCAAAGTAATATTAACGAATGTAAAAGAAACAAAAAGAGATAATTCGATAAAAAAACTTTTGAATAAAGTTACAAAAATTTCCTTTGACTTGTAAATTGATTCTTTTTATACAGTTAAGCAAATTGTACCCTAATTTCGTTGCAAAACTTTTCCGTTCATAAATTAACTTTAAATTGAAAAAATGTCAAACACCTTTTCTAATACTCTAGCTAACGTATCTTCTCAACATAAATAATCATCTCTCAAAACAATCATCATTATTATCTCCTCACTTCAACTCCTTTCTGATTCACCCACAAGAATCATTCAAAACAGCTTTCAAACCCCAAAATCTCCCGAAATCTCAAACAACCAAACTACACAACCATCACAACACATTTTCATTCCATTCCCGCGAAAATCCGATATTTTAAGAAGCGCACCTCGCCGACAGAAAAGTTTCGTCTCACCGTGCACGTGCATCGTTGCAGTCCACGTGCGCGCATGCAGAGCACGAGCCAGGCGTCACCGCGGCTGAATTTGGTATTCGGGTTTGCGCGCGCGTGTTTCCAAAAAAGTATCGAAGGTAACGAGCGCGACGTCATTATTTTAGATGTACGCGATTTGAAAGACAGAGGATTTAAGAGGGCTGAGCGAACGTTTTTATAATGGATTTTGGAGCGAAGGATTTGTGGGATGTTATGCTTTTTTTTGGTTTGATGTTTTTTGTCTTTGTTTTTTTTTGTTTGTTTGTTTTTTATTAGAATACGCGGGCGATCGAATTTACGTGGAATTGGAATTAAGTGGATTACGATTGTTTGTGGAGGAAAGAATTATTTGTATAAGCTGCAATTCTGAAGTCTGAATAATGTGTAATGGGATTGTAATTAGACATGTGTGGATATTAATAAATATTTCTTTTTATTTCTATTAACTTCAAAGAATTGTACGAAAGGATAAGTATTTAATATCATCGATGGATAGTGAAGAAAATGAAATGCATTACAAAAGATCACTGCCAGAATAAAGCAAGAAGCTTCGGAGTTTACGATAGAAATAATAGAATGGAGTGATTCGTGAGAGCGAAGAAAAGGAGAGTGAGAGCGCGAAGAAAAGATTTGAAATAGAACGAGTGAATGAGATCGCGCGAAGACTACGAAATAAGAGCGACTGGCTTCAAGATTCTTTTCTCTCTTGCCTCATGAAACGTGTCTCTGCGGAGAGTGAGGGAATTTTTTTCGAAGAACCGAGACTCGGAACTGGCACGATTCCGCGCCTTGATCAGCGAGAAGACAGACTCGCGTCTCTTTTTTTCTTTGCCAATCAAGATAGTTGAAGCTTTTATTAATATTTTGATTTTTTTACGTTTTTCTTCTTTCGCTCTTTCCGGTTTTAATAGTTTCTAAATAACAGATTGTACATATAAATACCTTAAGTAAATTAAACAAATTATTCAAACAATATGCTTTCTGAACTATTCATCAACCCAGAAAAAAGCACGATCCTTACAAATCCAGCATCCAAAACCACGCATCGTTAAACAAACCCAGCGCCCTTCAACGACAGATCAGCAAACAAGACAAAAGCAGCCACGCGCCGGGCAGCTCCCGAACCGTCAATCTTGCGCCGCGATTCAGGCATCGCCAGTACAAAGGCTAAGCCCTGTCGTCCTGTACACCTGCCGCGTAAATATCGCAGATTGTTGGAACAGCCTTTGCGCGGTAAATGAGATTTCATCGCGATTCAAAGAGAGAGGGGAGAACGGTCCGGCGAAGTTTGCTTTGCGCTCGCGTGCACGACGGTCACAATCGCCCAGCGAGACAATAGGCTTTGAAGGCAGAACGCGGCGTCATTGGCAGCTGGGCAGGAGCTATCCGAATAAATCGCCGGGATGTTTGACGGGCGACGGAAGCTGCTCTCCAAAGACTGAGATTGCAAGCTTAATTGCCCTGTTTGCGAGAAGGCGCGGCGAGTCGGCACTTTTTTAGTTTTTGAGGGGGGTAGTGAGGTGGATGGAGTTGCTGGGGCAGGAAGTCGTTCGGAGGATTGAGAGGGTGTTTTTCGGGGAAGTGTTTTGGTGTGAAGCGGGTGGAGGAGAAGCTTTTTTTTTCTTTGAGAAGGCGGAGAGGAGATTTTTGTGATTTATTCAAACTGATTTTCACTCTAAAATCAAAAGTACGAAATCTAGAAGTAAAAAGTTTAAAACCTAGATTTTAATCTTTATAAAAGTTTCAAATGTAGGTTTTAATCCCAAAAGTAACGTTAAGGATTAAAAAGTAGGTTTTAAATTTATTTACAAAGAATAATATGTAGATTTTAATTTTTACATAATTTAAATGCTTTAATCACACTTTAGGTGATTAAAATTTATAAGGTGTGAAAATTTCTGAAATAATTAATTTTGTACATTAAAGTTTTTGGAAAAAATATTATAGAACTATGTAACACAAATATTATAATAATATTGCTAAAACACTAGTAAAATATTTCAATGATATTATTGCAAGAAAACTGAAGCAAAATGGCACAGACCAGAATCTAGTGAATTTTTTGGTGGTGTTGTTTTGAACTTTTAAACATTTACGTATAGCACGCATAAAATTAGACTCAGTGAATATTGTACATATTTTAACCCTTACAGTCACAGCTTTTATGGATTTACATAGCGTTATGTCCTCTGTAGAGGACGCTGTGACTGTAAGGGTTAAGGCAATAAAAAAAGCATAAAATAATATTTTACGCAAACAATATAAAGAAAAAACAATGTTCGTTATATGGATGTAAGTGAGTGTAATAGACGTGAGAATCGCGCTGGCTTTGCCAATCCTCGTTTGCTTCGAATTTACACGATTCACAAGTTGTATTGTGCCATTATAGTAAAAAGTAGTATTTCTGTTTTATATTTGGAAATCAATAAAAGGGGAAAAATTCTTTAAGAGAAAAAAAATATAACTAATTATTTCAATTCATAATCTAGATGGAAAACAGAAAAACAAGATCTTACGTGTTAAAAAACACCAATCTGTTTTCGAAATACAAGTATTAAAACAAATTACATAAAAATACTAAACCTAAAATATATTTTATCTCGGAGTCTAAAGAATCGTTGGAACTAGACTCAGAGTTCATTCATCAAGAGATAGCAAAAAGTTATTTTGAAATATAATTTCTGACAAATATCAAAATATATTTATAGCATTCTTTCCTCAAAAACAATTTCTTTTTACTGTCACAAAGTTTCCTCAGTAAAAAAGCAAAATAATTTATAAGTTATAGTTTTAAAATTACATTCCTATACTGTATATAAAATACAAGTATTTATAAAAACTGATTGTTTTGTTTCCATATTTTGCAATACATTCTAATATATTGATTATTGAATGACAGTTTAACGGTGCAGCTGTATTAGTTTTTTTACGCAAGAAAACGGTGACGCTTGCGATTTGTAGTACTCGTCTTGTCAATAAGAATCTTTTAATACATTGAATATGATTTCATAATTTCAACTAAAAATAATAATGAACGAATTCTAATAACATGTGTAATTACATTTTCAAAAATTCACTTTTCATATTTGCATTATATTTTATAGAATAAATGTATTTTAGTGTCTGAAAATTCTCTAGTATGGTAGTTAAGTAATTTATTTTACCATTATTAGCCCCACTTTGGGACTGCTCCTATCTAACTAAATTAACTCCATATTCCTTTATCTATTTACAATTATAAATAAACTCGGATTTTTATCTAACTAAGAATTAAGAATCGAAAATCGCTTTTACGGTAAATTCTCAATATTCTGTTTAAAACTAGAGCAGAAGGAAAACCACGATTTACACCTGCAAAATCTGTGCTGAGAACAGTTGTCGACAGAACGATTAAACTAGTTTTCGAGAAAAATTTCTAAGTTATCTCAGTTGCTTGAGAACATCTTTGAAAAAGGCCGCATTAAATGCTGCTTCTTGAGTTGAATGATCAACCGTACAGCCAAGGACTAAACGGTATCTTTTATGGTATAAATATTATAATTAGGTATATAATATACTCCCAACTAAAAATTTTTAATGTTTGAAGGTTCTTGTCAGAAGCAGTTATTCTTAATTTAATTGCAATATGAAAGCACGGACTTTAAGTTTATTATACTTTTTTGTTTATTTATTTACTACAAATATTTCTGAAAGTTACCTTTGGATAAAAGATTTAACAATATATATAGCAGAAGATATGAATATAGAACGAGTCACCTTGATGCAATCATCACAAGGACCGATTTTTCCAACGCAAGAATTAATTATACGAGAAGTTATGAACACATTCCAAACTTATAATCTAAATCCAAATAAAATATCTAGCTTACAGAGAGATCAAGAAACAGCTCATATGATATTAGATACAAAATACTCACTGAATATTATAATTTTAAATGTTCACTTTTTTGAATCTTTGAAAGAATTAATAGACATTTTTTATTTTATAGAAAAAACGGTACTAGTTGGTGAAAGACCTCATTGTATTGTTTTACTTATAAACAGAGTAAACTCATACAGTTTTAAACACATTCTTAATTTGCTATGGAATATGCGTTTTTTGTACGTCTCTATTCTAGAAATAATAGAGAGAAATTATTCTATTGGCTTCATTAATTATCGAAATTCTAATTATACTTTAGTTCTACTACACGAATATAATCCTTTCAATGATAAGTATACTATTCAACGATATAATAAAAGTATTAAGT